>CAJNIZ010046484.1:1325-14222 GCA_905231905.1 Symbiodinium pilosum | reverse complement strand
ATTTATTATTAGGGGTGTGGGGGGGTTTATTATTAGGGGGAGGGGATTACAAACGTGAGTTTTTCAGCATAGGCGTCACCAAAGGACCTTCGGGGTACGTAGGGATTATTGGGGAATAACTGGAAGAACCCTACGCCCTAATGATGGTAAAGGTTATGCGGGGATCATGTTGAGAAGTGTGTTTATTTGATTTGGGAGTTGACGGTCGAGAGTTTGGGCCTTGCTGCATCCCCAAATATAAACAAAATAAAAGCATTTCCGCATAAACTCTAAACCTCTAAACCCGAAACCCTAAATGGCTCTTATCAGCTCACGACCCGATCTACACACGATTGGGTTTAGGATTGTCCCAAGCCCTGAACCCTAAACCGCCTACTGGGAGGTTCATGGGACCTAGTAACTACTTATAACTGGACTTATAATCCACTTAACATGCATTACAGGGGTTGCCCCGTTTATAAGTAGACTCATATCTCCAGTACTAAGTAGTTACTAATGAACTTTCAAGTAGCTCTAAGGCCGCAGGGCCATCATGGGTTCCCCTGCTACACTCCGCTTAGGTTCCCCCTTAATTAGGGTTTAGGGCTTAGGTTAATTAGGCTTTAGGCTTTAAAGCCAAAGCAAGGGAGAACCAAAAAAGGTAGGATGCGGGGGAGCCCCTGGGGCCAGTAGGGAAGGAGTCTGTCCACAACCCCTTATAGCACCCCTTAAGTAGATAAGGTTTAGCGTTTAGGGTATAAAGTCCAACTAAAGTAGATAGAATATGGGGTATATGGGGATCTTATTATACTATACCCACAGCCATATTTTATCTACTTAAGGGGGACTATAACCCCAAACCCTAAACCCTTGTTCCTTCTCTTACACTTCCTTCTTGCTGTTGGGGGAAGCTTCAGGCTCATTTTGAGCTATGCACGGCGTCCAAAGAAATGGGTGTCCTTTTGCAGGGTGCTTACGATGAGGATTATAGTATATCGCGGTCTATTTTGGATTGCTCTATCATGGAAACCACCATGTGAACTGTAGTCTAAACCCCTCAAAGGGGGAGGATGAAATAGGGGACCATTGCAGGGGTTACAAAGGTGGGATACTAGGAGTTTAGACTATACCCTCTATAATCCCCTACAGAATCCCAGTTTCCATTTCATTTTTCATCTTCTTTTCCATTTGATTCTCCATTATAGGGGTTACAAAAGGGGGGATACTAGGAGTTTAGACTATGGCTCATGTTGCCTCTGGGAGACGGCAAGTACAATTAAGGTAGGATGTGATCATTGGTTCTGGTGTGAGTATGAGAGGTTCCCTTGGAATATTTGGGTGAGTATATTATCTGTATGTATGTATATATATATATGTGGGGCCCCTTCGGGAAGACCAGGAATTCAAACCATCCGTCAATTCACCAAGCGGCCGCGATTATAGAGGTGTCCAGACCTCTTAGAACTGGCTGCAGTTGTTTACGGTTTAGGGGCTTAGGGTTTAGGGATTTAGGGTTAAGGTTTTTAAGGTTTAGGGTTTGCGGGTTCAGGGTTCAGGGGTTTAGGGTTTGGGCGTGCCAGACTCAAGAAATCCAGCATCGTACCCCCCAGGCTTGCGCAATTAAAATGATTTCCAACAAGACCCCTCAAAGAAGGCTAGGCGCCCTGTCAGCCCTGCCAGATTCATCACGCCCAGACCTTCAATCTCGAAACCTTAAACCCTAAACCTAAAACCCTTTGACCCCAAACTTCAAATTCCAAAGGCTGAACCTCAAGCAGTCTTTCCTAAGGCCCAGAGACTCCAAGTACCCAATAATTAGGTCTCTTTAAAAGGATATATATGGGGTATATAGGGATGTATGAGGATATATTGGGATATATAGGGTTTAGGGTCCAAGTACCCAATAATTAGGTACTTGGGTTTAGGATAATAGTAATTATGGTACAGGTTTTGGGTAAGTAGGTGATAATTAGGTGCTTGGACCCGTAGGGAGAGCTAAGCCAGGGCTCTAACCCCAAAGGCGGATGCGGCATGCGGGGATTCTAAACCCTATACCGTATATGGCCCCCAGATATTGTTATTGTAGTTTCCATTTTCTTTTCCATTATCCCCATTGATACCCTAAAATATCCCCATAGATACCCTAAACCCTATAATCCCTGTACTTTCCATTTTCTTTTTCATTATTACTAAGCCTCCATAAGGGCTAGAAGGGTGCCCGGAGATACCCGGGATCAAGGTTTAGGGTTTAGGACGTTTGGGGTTTTTGGAGCCTCCTTAGGGATATTTGCATTAATATAATACCATGCCTATGATTATTACTAGTACTGTTATTGCTCCATTGCCACTGTTTTGGACATGCAGGGCTTATAGTGGTTCGATGTTAGCATTCAGGGAGCTCAGTAGTTCAAGGCCTGAACCATTCCGCTCCTTGAGCTATCGGGATTTCGGTCCAAGTATGTGACCCGCTTGAATGTCAGAGCTGATGCTGATGTAGAATTCGGAAAGCTGCTAGGGCTCAGAGAATCGGATTCTTGTTGCATCGCGTCTGCAAGGAAAGACCTTCGACCTGCCTAAACCAAGCTCCCCGATACCTTTAACCCTCACAGGCTCATATTCGCCCTATACACTCTAACCGCCAGAAAGCCTGAAACCTCAACCGCACAGCCCGCACGGCGCAAGGTAACAACTCCCACGGTGCAAATGTTCGCGGAACGCAAACCTGAGACGCGGCTCCAACATATTTTGCTGGGTTCCTGCGTTTAGGACTTAGAGCATACCCTAAGGGCACAAGTATTCAACAGTCACATATTTGCCCAAAACCTGTACTACAATTGCTGTTGCCCCAAACCCCATGTACTTGTTTATCGTGTATTGTGACCCTTGAGGATACTCCACCCTAAACTGGGTTGCTGTTAAGGAACTTAAACCAAGTTACCATAATGAGAAAACCCTCTTATCTACCATATACTCAACATCTGGCAGTTTGGTTTACGTTACTTAACAGCTACCGTAAACCCTAAGCCGCCAGTAAATATCTCTGAGCCAAGCTTTGGAATGGTCCATCCCTCTAAAAGCTAGTAGTACCTTCTTGATGTTCTAGTATATGTGGGCTCATTTTGGAGCCTCCTGTTTTAGGAAGCTGCATATCGGAGTATTCTTTCAAGGAAGTAGGGTGCATTAGGTCGTGCAGGATTTCTTGCATCAAGAACCCGAAGCCACACACGAAATCTATCCAAATCCTAACCCTAAACACTCGACCATAAACCATAGACCCTGAAACCTAAATTAAATCCTAAAGTATGGACCTTGATTTTGGTGTAGCTGAGATGTAGGCTGAGGTGTAATGTAATGTAAGGGCCTGAAGAAGTAGGGTAGGGCTCTGAGGTACAGTATAATTGACCTTAAGCCGTGTGGTTAAGAGCTTGCGGCTTCCCAATGTGGGATCTTTACTTAGGGTTTAGGGTTCAGGGTCTGGGGCATAGGGTTTAAGGTGTGCTGTATCATAGAAAGGTTACAAGACAGAAAGTCAGGCTTCAGAAGTACGCCAGTTGCACTTTTAGCTTTTACCTAAGTAGAAAGCAGCCGAGAGCACGCAATTTGTGGGATAGATATGTGTACGATGTTTGCTACATGATGCAACTTGTGACAAGTGGAAGGAGAGATTGCAATGCAGAGTCTTGGTACGGATCACCTGGCGCATTTGAGACATCAGTTCAGAAACTAATTAGATCATGACGATGTTTCAACCTATCGGCTCTTTGAGTCCTCCATCATCTTGTACGTGGCACCAGTGCTTTCGTTATTCAGCGCCCTACGGGTAGATTTTCGGACGAGATGTACAGGTGGGTGGCTTGGTACTACAGGTCTTGAACCCAGCCCTGAAATGGAACGGTCACTTCCGACTTTCGACGTTTGCACTAGTCCTCAGAGCATAATATGAACCCTAGCCTCTTGTCCCGCAACTCTCGGTAGTGGAGCTCTAGAAGAAGTACTTGCAGGGTCTCTGGGTACAACTTTAACTTCAACCATTGGAAACCTTCCTGACAGTAAGCCTCTGAACTGAAGCGAAGACATGGGGATCCAAATATACAAGTAATGGTTACATTGGTGGGGTTCTATAGGGGATTATATAGAGATTTTTTAGGCATAATCAAAGGGGATCTATAGGAGTTTAGAATACAGTTCGGCAGCGGGCCCTAACGTCTAGATATGAGCCACATGGGGCTATTTGAGCTCCGAGGGAAGACCTGGAAAGCCTGTAAGGATGCCACAGAGTTCGATTTACTGGTCCGTGTGCAAACACCGGAGAAGGCCTGGGAATGCAGCAGAGCAGTGCGGACAGTTAAGGGGTTTAGGCTTTGGGGTCGCATGCGGATCACAACTACTGATGTGCAGAGTTGCTTATGTATTGGTTTGCATGTTGTTTTGCATGTTGTTTTGCATTGGGGGCAGACCCCCTCGTATACAACAGTGCTATATAGCGTATTGCCGTAAACTACATGGTGTAGCACCACATTGAACACCAATATTCGTCATTAGTGGGGTGGAAGAGATTTACCATCGAGAGAGGGGTACCCAGACCTGTGACCTCAAGGCCGATCCTTACTGTAAACCATGAAGCCAAAGCCCGAAACCTAAACGCTGAACATTAAGCCCTCTACCCTAAGTCTACAACCTCTAACCTCCTAACCTGTTTTAACCAGAAAAAAATTCTAAAAGCCCCAACACCTCAAGGCTAAACCCTAAACCCTCTAAACCCTAAGCCCTAAAACGGCCTGCAGAGCCTGGCAGGATCCAGCGGGAGAGCGGGTACCCGCCGACATTATCTGCGTGCTGGATATCTCAGGTTCCATGGGTGCAGAGGCCCTCATGGTTCAAAGTTTAGGGTTTTGGGTTTAGGGTCTAGGGTTCAGAGTTTAGGGGTTTAGGGGTTTAGGGTGTAGAAATCTTGCATTCCCAGGAAGTTTAAGCGTAAAAGTGGAGAATCTGAATGGTCACGGCAGAATAGTCTAGAATTTGAAGGATCAGGGCGGAACAGTAGTGGAAAGGTTGATTGGTCAGGGCGCAATTCTCTAATCGCAAACGTGGCGAATTTGTCCGACAATAAAATTGAAGAATTTGAATGGTCAGGTCGGAATAGTCATGCCGAAAAAGTGGAGCATTTCAGGGCTGAGATCAGCATAGTCGAGCCATAAAAGTCGAGATGTTCAAGGGTCAGGGCGGTATAGTCTAACCGTAAAAGTGGCGAATTGCAGGGTCAGGGCGGAATAGTCTAACCGTAAAAGTGGAGTATTTGAATGTTTGAATGGCCAGGGCGAATGTAGTCATGCCGTAAAAGTGAAGTATGGCTCGACTATTCTTATCTAAGCACTGTTTTCGTTTTAGGGCTAAGGCCAGAACCGTCGAAATTTAGGGCTAAGAACAGAATTGTCGAGCCGTAAAAGTGCAGACTTTCAAGGGTCAGGGCAGAATAGTCTAACCACAGAATTAATCGATCTGAGAGGCAATGGTGATTTTAGAGGAAAGGGGGAAGTCCCGCCCGGAATGTCTCGGAGACGCCTACCCCAAGGGTCCAAGGACCCAAATAACAGGGTTTTAGGGCCCAAATTAATGGTATTTGTGCCCTAAAACCTTGTACCATGGCCTACACCAAAGCATGTCGTGCAGAATGTCGACGAGTGCACGTCGGGGTGTTGTTTTATGGGGTCCATAACTGAGATCCGCACCTTTCTTCCCCTAGGACCACCGGGCCAGAAAGCTCCGGAAGACGACTTTTCTGTGTAACAAGGTCGGAGCCCGAAAACCTACAAACAAATTCCATCGGCAATAACAACCGGTGACAAGAGCAATAAGCTTGGTGGCCCCGAACTATCCCAATCAACAGATCCCTTCTATTGTACCGACCCACCCAACATCCCCAACCCCCTGGTTTATTATTTCCCCCCCCTGTCCGTAGACAAAAAAACGCAAAACAGTATCTAAGGGGAGAGGGTATCATTGTCAGGTTAGCATTGTAAATTGTGGGGCCCAAGGTAAGTATTATTTACCAAGGGGATATGTTGTCCCTAATAGTGGGTACCTAGGAGGCCCTAATAGAGTCAATAGAGCGTCAGAGGAGGTTTGAGGGAGGCTTTCTAGAACCCTAAACCCTAAACACCAAATCCTAAACCCCAAGCCCCTATAAACCCCAAACCCCAAACCCTAAACCACTATAAACCCTAAACCTTAAACTCCTATAAACCCTAAACCCTAAAACCTATGGTATAGATTTAGTTCTTAAGCCCTCGGCCGGCCAGGCGACAATCCAGAGTTCTGAAGGCTGGGCCAGAGTTTGCAACATCTTTTTGGCGATCAGGGTTTAGGGGTTTAGGGATTTAGGGTTTAGGGATTTGGGGTTTAGGGCGTTTAGAGTTAAGGGCTTAGGGCACACTGCAGCAGCACAAAGTTTGCCATGCAACATGTCTAAGGCTATGGCATTCCCTCGTCCCCCTAGACTCCTAGCACCGGCTCTCCTCCGGGAACTTTAAACCCTAAACCCATAAACCCTAAACCCCCTAAACCCTAAACCCATGAAACCTAAACGCTTATAACCCATGGTATAAGTATATTCATTCCTGGGGCTCAGGGTTTCGGGCTTAGGGTTGAGGGTACCTAAAACAAGAGCCCATACACCCACTGTCGTAGGAGGTTACAGGCTATCACTTTGGCTATTTATTTGGGAGGTGTAAGTAGAGCTGTGGGTTTGGGGTCAGCCTCGTTTTTGGGTCTGGCTGTAGCGGTTGCAGCTCAATGGGGGCACAGGTGGGTAAAACAGAAGTTATGCTTTGTGTAAACTCTAAACCCTAAACAACCCCAAACCCAAAACCCTCAGTCCCTAAACCCTAAACCCTAAGCCGTCACAGGGTGTGAAGTTTTCTTGACCAGCAAGGTGCTCCTTAGGGTTCACAGCGACTTGGGTTTCCCCATGACCCCTAAACTGGAAACCGTTTTACCATAAACCTTAAACCTTGGGTACTGCCCCCATTCAGTAACAGTTGGATAATATTTATAATATGGTTATATACAGCCCTTGATAGGACCCCGAATATAGACTGTTACTGGGTGGGGGCAGTACCCAACTTAAACACTAGCTCGATAATGCTGGAAGGTTTCCGGAAGGTTTGGAGTGAGGTCTTACAGCAGATTGTAGAAAAGGTGTTAATACGGCGCATACTAAAAGACCTTGCATGACCCGGTTCAGGGTTTAGGGGGTTTAGGGTTTAGGGTACCTTAAAGTCTAGGAAGTATGGTACAACTGGATACTCAGGTCATGCAGGATTTTTAGTATCAGCTGTAGAGGTCCCTTATCCAAGATTGTGGTGAGAAAATGAGTTTTCCTTCCCGTTATTCCAATCTTATTAGGGAGACCCCCCAAGACGGTACCCCTAACCTTATAGGAACCTCCCACTTCTTACCCCATGCCTTCACACGGACAAAAATTACCTGACTTTGGATACCGTCAAGAGTATTTTCCATTTGGCCTTCCATTCTTTCTACATTGCCCAAGCCTGAACCCTAAACCCCTAAATCCTATATAGATTATTTGGGTATGATATCCACTCGCCCTAAACCCTAAGACCTGTACAAAACTATTGGGGTTTAGTATCCCCTTCCAGCAGCTCTTCGCTCTTCCCTCAGGTTGTCTGAAAAGGGACCCCCTTCAGAGGGTCCTCTTTAGGGATCCCTTTAAAGGGGTCTATCAGAATTATAGGCAGGAGATATGGGGATGTATAGGGTTTCTGAAAGGGTCCCCTTTTTTGGTATGGAAAGTACCAAATCTCCAGGGACCCGCATAATTTTTTGGCTTACCTTCCCAGCTGTGTCGAGGAAGTGGTGGTCTTTCGCTCTTGGACGTCGCCAAGCATGGCGTGCGGACGGCGCTTTGGCCAACATTGGCACGGCAGCATTTGAACTTCATGTACCTATATAGTATATACTCAGAGCCCAAAGGGGTCCACAACCAGTCTAAACTCCTAGTATACCCTTTCATACCCCCTATAATTAATAGTCCTCTATATAATTCCATGTATAATCCCCCCTTTAGGGAGTTGAGACTATAGTTCATATAATTACTTTAGGGCCCATGTATATACTATATAGCTACATACCTTTGGGAAGGCTCTCCGGATTACGCAGGGTTCAGGGTTTAGGGCAGACTTCCCAAATACCTCCAATAGTGGGCCCTTAGCCCCAAAATAGAATGGTATCTGGGAGGTCTGTACCCCTATATAACACCTGTATAAATAAACCCTACCTAAAAACTCTTTACAGTTTACAGGGACGCTGGTATTTGGGAGGTCCTATGAGGCAGTTTCGGTTCGTAGTGCTGATGTTGAGCTTATTAAAGACCAGGCTTTTGCAGCTTGTGTAGGGCTTTCTGATGTTTGTCAAGGAGTGCTTTAGGGGAACTGCCATACAAGTCTCACTCTGTTGTTTAATTTCTGCTCCACCTCTACGTGCTCGTGTTCTTAATTTCGGTACTTAATCAGTAGACATTTCCAGGTTTGGAACGAAGCCCTTTCCCCGGACTTAGAGCTCCAAAACTTAGATTTTGGATGCTCCCCTACATTCAAGGCAGCTGAACCCCAAACCAATGCCCAGTGGCTCTATACGTCTATGATACCATCATGGTAGTTCCCTTGACTCTTATGGGATTGCGGGTGGTGCAAGATTGCTCCCAGTAACGCTAGTAGCGGCTTTGGCCATTTGGCCCATTAGAAGGCGTTTGGGGATTTTAGGTTTAGGGTTTCAGGTTTAATAGGCAATCCTAAACTCTAGTCTAGTCTTGAAACAGCTCATGCGGAAGGCTCAAGAAGCAGGCTTGCAATCCCCTTATGATCCCCATTTGAGCTATAGTCTAAACTGTGTAAAGGGAAGTATATAGGGGTATATGGGTGGTTGTCAAAATTATGGTCCCTTTTTGGGTCCCCTAAATTAGGCCCCGTATTAGGCCCCGTATTATAATAGGGACCCAAAATGGGTCCATAATTTTGACAATCCCCCATATAGGGCTTATTAAAGGGGACACTAGGAGTTTAGACGACAGCACATGTGATTATAGGTCACAGGAAAGAGGACCTCAAGAAATATTCTGAGTATCTACCTGGACCTGCCAAATGCTCCAAAAACTTGCCCATATGCCCATCATTTTCTGGGTTCACTTCCATTATTGCGAGACCCGAAGCCCCGATAGTAATCCAGGTCATGCACGCTCTGCAGCCGCACGATCGATTAGCCTTGGTCCTCTTCGATTTCCACGTCGCTTGCTTTGATCTACGGAAATCTGGGAGATTCTCAAGACACGGGGCCCTAAGGGACCCTAGGGGTAAGTAAGGGCTATCAGGGGATTATGGGGAACCTTAAAACCTAAACTGTAACCCTAAACCCACGAGTTAGGATTGTACAATGTAGATTATGTCGAGACTCCCATCACAGCTTGTAAGATCAGTCCAGGCCCACGCCGGATGCACACTAGAGCACTCATGATCACTCCTCAAATAGCTTTGGGTTCTCCCGAAACTAGGGGTATCTTTTTGGGGATCCCCATAATGAGGCCTGCTATTTTTGGTGTCGATATTGGGGTCCCCTAATTAGGCAAGTTATCAAATCTCGACGAGCATTCAACATGGCTTCTACGACCACTCCAAGACCGTTGCAAAGCCACTCCATGATGCCCCGCACAAGAGCATGATTTCCAGCCCAAATGCGGGGATGCTCTGCTCATGAGGAGGATTTCGAGCCATGAAGGCTCCAAAAGCGACGACAATTCAATTCCGCACTTCGCAATAAGCACATGCAGGGGACGGTGGTGGGAGCACGATCTCCGTCCTTTTGCTAGGACGCTCCACGCTGGAGCGGCTCCCAAATCACGTGCGCAGAGGATTCCGAAGACAAGAGCCCAACTTCCCGCAAAATGAAAATGCTCCATGTGAAACCCCACGCAGCCCTCCGTGGCTGCAAATTGGATTCAGCAACCATTTCCTGCTACCCTGAACGTTTGAAACCCCTAAGTGATGACACACTGTTCGGGCAGCATGTTTTCGTTGTATAGCTTTTTGAATGTATAACCCCCCTAAACCTAAGGCTCCATGTAGGCACTATTTGTAGGGTTTCGGGCCTAAGGTAGAGCCCGAGGGTAAATATACTTGTATAGACGCGCATGCTAGGATGTTTCATCGTTATAGGTGGGTGTCCGAGAGATTGAAAGTACCAAGGGTTTAGGGTTTCGCGTTTAGGGTTTAGGGTATGGGGGATACTTGCTCAAACCATCCTGTTATAATCTCTAGTATAGAAACCCTACTTTATACTACATGGATACTTAGGACGGTTAACGCGACATAGTCCCTCTAAAACCCTATTGAACCACCAGACTTTATACTACATTGGTACTTAGGACGGTTAACGCGACATAGTCCCTCCAAAACCCTATCGAACCACTAGAAACCCTACCTTGGACAGTTCTTTTGCAGGGGGAGACCTGCTTCGACCTGACACTGATGACCCCAGAGAACATGGAAGCTTGTGAGGACCGCTTACTGTAACAGGTTTAGGGTTTAGGGTTTAGAGGCTTTAGGGTTTAGGGTTCAAGTTGTAGGGCTTTGGGTTTCAGAGTGTGGGGTTCAGGGATTCAGGATGTAGGATTTAGGGACTGTAGAGTTGGGGGGTTCAGGGGGATGAGAGTTTCAGGGGGAGTAGGGTTTCAGGGTAGTAGGATTTGAGGGTTTGGGGTTTAGAAGACCTAAGCTTGCGAGATCGCTGTGAGTTCCTCAAAGGATCCTTGTTGAAGGCCTTTTCCGTTGTTTATTGCGCGGTTCAGTGTTTACTTGGAGGGTCAAGGAGGACTTAGTAAGCAGGTTAATAACCCCTATAACCCATGTAGATCCATATAGTAATCCTAGTTATCCTAACTGTTAACCTACCTACTAAGTCCCCCCGACCCTCCAAGTAGGGTTAACCCAATAAAGAACATGAAGAAAATTTAGGCGTGTACCCTAAGGAGGATGTAGTTCAAAAGGTTGAAGATTATGGCGAGATGTAGCGTTTAGGGCTTCATGTGAAGGTTTCGGGTCTGGGCCTGGGTACATAGGGCTAAGGAATCGAGATTCGGATGTAGAGAACTATCCCCCCAGGACCGAGGGAGCTCATAAGGGTTTAGGCTTTTAGGGTTTAGGCTTTTAGGGTTTAGGGTTTAGGGTACGGCCCCATACTTCGTAGGGCGTAACAGGTTTGTAAATCTGGGTGGGGTACCTTTGCGTGGGATAGCATTGTAACCTGGAACAAGATGTTTGCTCTTGGGGTTTAGTGTTTAGGGCTCTCTTTGAGATGCTAGGATTTCGGGATACAGGGACTGTATGATGAGCATTTCAGTCTTAAGACCTCAAACTTTTTTCAGGGAAGCTGTTTTTCCACCCTAAACCCTAAACCCTAAACCCTTTATGTGGCCACAACCACAGGCTGATAACTTTAGTTACGGTACCCCTGCTCAGAGGGTCAGGGGAACTAATCAGTAAGTAGGGTTTTAAGTGCAGAGTTTCGGGTTTAGGTTAGGGTGTATACTTAGAAGCTATGTTGTTATGCGAGGTATCCCCGCTATTCACCTACATACTACTTAGTCAGTGTACTGAGAAGCCATGTCGTCATGCCAGTTATCAACGTTATGAACCTACATATTACAAGCCCCAAGTCAGAGAACTTCTTGCAAGGTGGGGGCTATATTAATCCATTCCCCCACAAAAACCTTGCCCCCCAATTGAACCAGCACCCCCCCCCCCAGAGAATTTATGATGAGGGGGAGATAACTTAAAATTGTATTCTGATATCACGCAATTTCCTTCATAAACACGCCAAAAAAGAAGAACCCAGGACAATGTCGGGGATCCCTCATGCCTTTGGGCTTCCTCATTTTTGTACCCTAATTCGGTACTACGCAGAAACCGTTAAACCAAGTAGTCTTGGTGTATTGGACAGTGATCTTCCAGGAGTTTTTTTCTATTTGAGTCCCCGCAATTCTATCGTTGAATCGTCTACATCCCTATGCAAGCTCAAGATTCCAGGAACCCGAATCCCTAAACCCTGAAGGTCCAAATCCCTAACCCCTGAAGCCCAACCACCAGCAAGCACTTGTCATGTGGACTGGAGGCAAAGATAGATGCAATCGCTCCGCGTGCCTTAGCTTGAGTAAGCCTAAACCCTAAACACCTAAGCCCTAAACCTCAAAACCCTAAACCCGCAGCCCTAAACCCTAAACCGAGTTTGGGGTTAAGAATTTCGGGTAGACAGGGTTTATGAGGCTTACAGATGATGTTGATGGAGGAAATACTGCCCTTTGAAGGTTTCAGGCTTAGGGCTTGAGGTTTAGGATTCGATTCCTATTGGGAAAATTCACCAGGATCATCCCTTTGCACTGCTCATTTGAATATGGTGAACTATACTCCGAAGGCCTGTTCAAACTGTTCAGGTCTTTACATTCTCGTAATCCTATAACGTTAGAACCCGCAGTGAGCCGGGAGGTCTGTAGCCACTGAAAACCTCAATTCCATGCCATGGGTTCAGGGTTTAGGGTTGAGTATACTATTTTCTCCAACCTGCAGCCCCAGACACTAAAAGGGTGGAAGCTCACATCCCGGGTTTCAATAGAAAGCGCGGCCGGCAGACTGTTGTTAGGACCATGTATTTTGGAAGATGGTCCTCTGCACAGGCCTGCCTATCGCGGCAGTGATGCTGTTGATGGATAATTCTCAAAACCGCAAAGATGAGTGGGAACCTGGGCATACTTTTTTATGGGCTAGGTCAGCGTCATGTCGCCGGACTGGTCGCCAGCCCGTCACCAGCCAGGTCGAGGTCACCAGCGCAACCGCCGCCCCCGCCCCCGCCGCC
>CAJNIZ010046483.1:10240-40036 GCA_905231905.1 Symbiodinium pilosum | reverse complement strand
CTCGAACCTATGAAGCCTAAAATCCTAAACCTTACAATCCTAAACCCTACACCCCTAAACCTTCAACCCTAAGCCCTAAACCCTAAACCCTAGGTATTGAAGCATGGCTTCAGGAAGCCGACCGATGCCAAGGTGGAGCACCCTGTGGCCCCCATGAAGCGGACGGTAGTGCTGTGCCACGTTTGTTTCAAGGGTTTAGGGTTTAGGGTTTAGGGTTCAGGGTTTAGGGTTTAGGGTTCAGGGTTTAGGGTTTAGAACTTTGGGTTTAGGTTGGGTACTGCCCCCTCCCAGTAACGGTCTATATTAGGGGTCATATTAAGGGCTATATATAACCCTATTATAATTATTATCCAACTGTTAGCAAAGGGGGGCAGTACCCAAGGTTTAGGGCTTAGAGTCCCCCCCAAGTAGATAGAATATCGGGTTGGGTTTAAGGATCTAGGGTTTATGGTTTTAGTCCCCCTTAGGTACGTAGAATATGGGTTGCATGAGGATCTTCATATAATATACCCGAGGGGTAGTAAGGGCAGGCGGGGTAGCAGGGGAACAATGATTCTAGAAACCTTACTTCACATACCCTGACCCCTTTCAACCCCCAAATGGCCCTAGTCTCTTTTTCACGTTTCATTTCCCTCATTGATTTTCCAAACCCTAAATCCCAAACCTGAACCCCCATTTATTTAGGCCCCTACAATAGCCGAGAGCGCTCTCGCCAGTGATAGCTCAAATTCGAAACCTTACACCCCCAACCTTGAAGCACCCTAAACTTCAAACCCTAAACCCTAAACTTTACACCCTAAACCCTAAACTTTACGTCCTAAACCCTAAACCCCAAACTTTCAATCCTAAGCCCTAAACCGCGTTTGCGCTTGCCGGGTTAGACTTCAACGCGGCAGATCCTGACCTCGTTGTGTTTGGGGCTTAGGGTTTTGGGGTTTAGGGTTTAGGATTTAGGGTTTCGTTGTTTAGGATTTTTGGGTTTTCTTCTAAATCCCAGACGTAGGATTTAGGGATTTTGGAGTAAAGGTTTTGTCGCTTAGGGATCGAGTGATCTAGGGTTCAGGGTTTAGTACTGCCCCCCCTCAGTAACAGCTGGATAATAATTATAATATGGTTCTATGTCTCCCTTAATAGGACCCCTAGTATAGACTGTTGCTGGGTGGGGGCAGTACCCAAGGTTCAGGGTTTAGGGCTTTGCATTTAGGATTTTGGGTTTGCAGTGCTCAAGGTGAAAATTCTTTGCTGTGCCTGCTGTGACGTCAATGGGTTCGTATTCCTAGGTACCCCGGTAGTACCCCCTCAACCTAAAGCTCTGAATCGTAGGGGTTCAGGGTTTAGGGTTCCCCCACACAGTAACAGCCTATAATAGGGTTCATATTAACTAGGTACCCCAGTAGTACCCTTTTGCCCTTTTATTTTGGGGTCTCCATATTAAAGCTGAACAGTAGGAAAAAGGGTACCCTCATTATTCAGGGGTTACCGGGGAACCTAGGTTCTGACGCACGACAAGCCTACCAGATTTGAAAGGCTTGCGTAAACAAATTTCTTCCTCCCACTGCATTTTCTCCTTCCGCCCTGAACCCCTTTATGCCCCAAGGCTTCACACGCCTTCTGTATACTTTCATACCATCATGTAGAGTATGTTTGCCTAGGGCGTGGTTGTGGCAAGACGGGGAAGAGGAAAGCATTGAAGCCTTCAGCTCCCCACCCTCAATACCCGGATTTACGGCTTGTAGGGCATTTCAGCCTTGAACCCCCAAAGCCCTAAACCCTAAAGCTTCAGAGCCCTGACATCTTGAAGGTCTTCGCGCCCTGGCGGGCCCGCGCTATGCAACTCCTGACCGTGCAAAGCACAAGAGAGGAGGGTTTAGGGTTCAGGGTTTAGGGTTTAGGGCTAGATATTTAGGCTAGGAGCCCCACCTGTTCTGGATTGAGGTTTGGCTTGTTTAGGGATCCAGGGTTTAGGGTTTCTGTTCATGGGACAGAGTAGGGGTGTGAGCTAAACCCCAAATCCTGAACCCTTTACCAAACCCTGAACCTTTACCCTTAAACCTCAAACCCCAAGCCCTCAACTGCGGCTGACGCTTCGAATATTGAAGATGAAAGGTTGCCCTAAGCCCGACCTGAAACGCAAAAGCAGGTGAAATAATGGCCCAAAACTAAGCGAAGCCAAAAAAGCTTATGATTATTCAAGCTCTTGTGCTAGACCCTAAACATTCAAACCCTAAACCCTAAACCTTGAAACCTTAATCCCTAAACCTTGAAACCCTAAACCCTAATCCCTAAACCCTTTGCCTTCAACCCTAAACCTTCAAATCCTAAACCCTAATCCCTAAACCTCAGGTATGGATGCCGGGAGTTGAAATTTCTTTTTGTGTCTGAAAACTGGTGAGATGAATTCTTGTGGCGCGTTTGTCTTAGCTCCCATAAGAGGTAGGGTTCAGGGGTTTACAAGTTTTGGGTATAGGTGTTGAGTTTGGGGGTTTTGGGGTGTAAGTGTTTGGGGTGTAGGTTTAGGGGTTTAGGGTTTACACTTTGGGGTTCAGGGTTTAGGGCCCAGATTCCCAAGTACAGTTCGTAAGCTTACTGCTTTAAGGGTTTGTGCTTAGGATTTAGGATTTGAGGTTTTGGATTTAGGGTTCAAGGTTCATAGTGCGCACAAAGCTGCATCTACCAGCTCTAAACTCAAGCCCCAAAACTAACTGAGAGGATCACCCACAGATTCTTAAGCCTCAGGCTAGTATCTGTGGCTTGCCTTTGCTTGGTTTAGCTTGCTTTTGTTCCCTAAGCCCCAACCTGACACCATGTGCAACTGTGTCAGCTCTAGGCCCCTGCAGTTACAGAATCCAGAAGGGGACCCCATGTAGGGGGGACCCACAACTATCAAGGACTCCCTAGGAGAAGCTTTCACGCGGTTTAGGGTCTAGGATTTAGTGTTCAAGGTTTAGGGCTTAGGGATTAGAACCTACCCTCAACCCTAAACCCAAAACCCCACTCCTTTCCAGGAGAAGACCTGCTTCAACATCGACGTGACCCCCACGGCGGCTGCGCTGAGTGCCAAAGTAGCCCAGCAACGCTGCAGTGACCCAGGAGAACAGAATTTGGGGCTTACGAATTAGGGAAGAAGGCTTTAGGGTTTAATGTAGACCCCTGAGTAATACACCCCGTCCTTTTAAGCGCCTTAATATCAGGATCCCTATTATAATCCCCATTATGGGGAGGGGGTTTATTAATCAGGGGTCTGGGTTAGGGTTTAGGCATTAAGGGTTGCAGGCCAGGCGAAGAGGGCCTGACCACTGCGGTCCAAAGGTTTAGGGTTTGGCGTTTAGGTTGTAGGGTTTGGATTACACGGGGTATATGGCCGGTTTGGCGCATGCAGCACATGACTACAAAGTGGGACTCAGCCAACGTGTTTCGCGCCACCTCTTCGCTTCCCGCTGCGTTCGTCAGCATCCTGACCAGAATGAGAGCCACCAATCAGTCTCCGCTGCAGGTGTTCTTCAAGCTGTGCGATCTTGTGTAAGCTTTCGCAGAATGCGTGAAGCTGCCTACCAGCTCGCAGCGGCAAGATCTGAGAACGCCTTTGGCCAACAAAGGATGCCACGATGATCTTCGTGAGCAAGAACATGTTGGCCCTTTCACTGTCAAATTGCCAGCAGCGGCGATGCACATGCAGTGGCAAACTCAAAAACCAGGGCAGCGCGAAAATGCGCGGGCGTGGCGTTTCCCCAAGTTAGGGTAATTTCTTGGGGGGTCCCAATCAGGATTGAATATAGTATATTGGAGTCTATACTGGGTTTCCCGCTATGGGAAGTACCATCTATTGTTTGCGTGCCACGGGCTTAGGGCCTCAGGCTAGAGGTTTCAATGACGAGGGTTCTTAGTACTGGCCCTTAAAATAAGGGCGTTGTAGAATCACAACCCCAATTCTCGTCTTGACCAAGCCACAAACTTTTACGGGTCTTTTGTTCTTTGAGACACATTCCCAGACGCCCTCAAGGATTTAAACCAAAACCCTACACCCTGATCCCTGAACCCTAAACCCTAACCTTTCCACTACCTTCAACCTCACGAGCTTGTCCCTGCACTCTGGCCTTCTGAAGTTCAAACTTAACATGGTAGCTTCCCAAAATAGGGGGACCCCGATATAGCCCCCAATATACTATATTCCTTATTACGGGGACCCCCCAAAAGGTATCCCTAATTTTGGGAAACCTCCCACATCAGACCCAAGTCCTAGGCCCTAAGCCTGAAATCATTTAGGCTTTGGTTAGGTTTTAGGGTTTAAGGTTTAGGGGTCGGGGTTTAGGGTTTAAGGTTTGGGGTTTAGGGTTCAGGGTTTAGGTTTAGAAGCCCTAAGCCCCAAATCCCACATTAAGCTCCACATCCTACACCCTAAGCCCCCAAGCCTAAGTCTCAAATCCCCCACTCTAAATCCTAAACCCTAAACCCTAAATCCTAAACCCTAAGCCCTAAACCCTAAACCCTGAACCCTAAACCGTAAACCCTAAATCCTAAGCCCTAAAACCCCGGAGGAGGCCGGGTGGTTCTCCTTCTCCGCGGGCGCGCCTTCGTTTGGCGCAGAGGGGTCTTGGAAGGTGGAGGCGAGGAATCTCTGAGTTTAGAGTTTGCGGTTTAGGGCTTTAGGGGTTTAGGGTTCAGGATTTAGGGTTTAGGATTTAGGGTTCGGGGTTTAGGGTTCAGAGTTTAGGGTCAAGAGTGTAGGTTTGAGGATTTAGGGGGGAAATCGGGCGAAAGTCTCTACATCTTTTGGGGACCCCAAATACTACAATCCGTACTATAGGGACCCCCCAAAAGGCAATTTTGGGAAACCCCCCTGAACCCTAAGCCCTGAATACATGAACTTGGCCTACTGTTGCGGTCCCCAGTTCAAGGGATGCTGGCGCCCAGTGCTTAGGATGTCAGGATTAAGGTTGGAGCATCTAGCTTCGAATTGCAATTCACTGATTGAGATTATCTGTTCTTTGTTGGTCTACCAAGACCCTCCAAGTAGACGTAATTGGGGATATATGGTTATTAATAGTAGGTACATAGGCTCAAATAGAGGGTACTTGGAGGGTCTAGGTGGTTGTTGTTTTTTTTGTTCTTGTGGTCCTTCATCCGTCTGCCGGCAGGCGAGAACGTGGAGCTACGAACTCATGAAACACTTTTCGCCTGCAAGCTTACGCTTCGCATGGTACAGTTTGAGGCAAAGCATGTGTACAAACCACCAGGGTTCACTCAGAAGCCTTCTGAGAAAACAGAGTCCTACACCAGCACAGCCCACCCCATCTTCTGACCAGTGTGGTCGGGCCTGTCAATTTGAACTTACATCGCTGATGTTAGCATTATTGCTATCATGACTGTTGCATACTGACTATTCTTACTGCTGCTGCTGCTGCTACTACTACTACTACTACTACTACTAGTACTGGTAGTACACTTGTGCCATGGCTCTTTGATGATACATTTCCATCACAACTACTCGCACTGCAATTATTGGTATGGCTGTCTTACTAGTCGCAAAGTCTTACTAGTTGCTTTGGTAGTGATACTTGGTGAATACGATATGAGCTATAGTCTAAACTCCTAGTATCCCCCTTAATAACCTCTATACTACTTCCATATATAACCCCCTTTAAGGAGTTTAGACTATGCTCATATGCCGAGGGCGACTGCCTTGTGCTGAATCGCGCAAGGAATTTAGGGTTTAGGGTGACTTTCTTTGATCACGCGATTTAACATCTAGAGTATCCAAACACTGATTCCGTGGACATTGCATTAAGTTTCCTCTGGACTATGACATTCTATCTCTTATGGCCCTTGAAGAGTTCAATCATAGATATACATACATGGCATTATACACAGCATAACATGTACTCTGTTATCTGTCATTGTGTTACCTACATACTCCACACCCTAAACCCCCAAACCTCAAAGCCTAGACCCTAAATGCCGAACCCTAAGCCCTAAACCAAAACCCCAGACCTTAAACCCTAAACCTGCTGGATGTTTTGAGTTTTCTTCTGGCTGCTGACTGCTGCACTCTCCCCTAGCTTTTGCTGGCAACGGAGAAGAGGTGCGAAGGGTGTCAAACAAGATTAAATTCCCCTGCCTAGTGTGGTCAGGCCACTTCAACCTTCCTGAGTCGGTGCTGGAACAGCTTTCAGCAGCTTTGGTTGAATCTAGGGCATCTAGGGGTTCAGAGGTAGGGGTTAGTGCTTAGGGTTTCGAGCTCGGGTTCAACGTTTGGGGTTGAGGGTTGAGGGTTCGGGGTTTGAGACTTCGTGTTTAGGGTTCGGGTTCCGGGTTGAAGGTTTCGTCTAGGTGTTGGGGACTGTAAGGTCCGGGGTTTAAGGTTTCGGGCGAGCATCTTGTTCGCGATGCCACCTGCAGAAAGAGCACCGTTCCAGCAGCGGCACCTTTGCCTGAGGAAGACACTGACGAGGATACCGACACCATTGACGAGGACTTCGCCACCTCTGACAAAATAATGTGGGTGGTCTGGGTTCTAGCATGTCCCGCCATGCGCAATCCCGGGTGACGCATGGTTTCCAGGACTACGTCAGCCCGGCTGGCCGTTCCTGACCACTGATCATGTGCCACCCCCGCCAGTGGACAAGGCACAAAGCACGTGAGGGTGGGGTGCAGTTCATCATCATCTTCCGCTGCAGGTCCCCACGTTGGCTGGGAGATGTGGCGCTTCTCCTTCAAGTGGAGCTCCTGGAAACCTTGGGTTGAGGTTTGAGGTTCACGTTTCTGGGTTTTCATGTCAGAGGCATTGTTCCTACTGGACCCTACGCAAAGATTGTCTGGGCTCCTTTATGCAGACGTCAGCAGCAAGCTTCGTGGGATTTTCTTGCAAGTGTTCGGCCCTAGAAGCTCCGAGCAGAAAGCTGGTCCGAAGCCCAAAACCTTAGCCGACAGATACGTCTGTTGATAGACCGAAGTAACTTAGCTTAGGATTCTGCAGTGAGCACGTTGCTTGGGCTATCAATTGAAGAGACCATACAAACACATCCTGAAATACGGTGAGTTTCTCGGAACAGGGGTTGCCAACCTATAGCCAAGACAGAAGTTCCAACATATCGGGACCATTTGCAAAGGGACTCAGAATTGAGCGAAATCTTTACCTGGTTTTGCGTTGTCGTGGATTCAAGGGTTGCAGGTGCTAGGGCTATATATCTTCCGGATTTTTCAGCCCAAAATGTCCAACCTAGTGCCAGAACTCATGGAAGAAGCTAGTAAGGTAATGCCTTGCGGTTCCCTGACGGCTTGTTTCTGCTGTTGACTCCCGTATCAGCAATCACATGGTATGGAGACAGGCCAACTATCCCCGAAGGCTTCCGACCTATTCGACAAGCTTCAGCGTAAGATGTTGTACCAGGTTTTTCAATCAAGTATGCCAGACCCCCTAAACAACGTTGTGTGCAATTCTGCCCTAAGAGATAGAATTGCGGTTTAACGTAGACACAGAGGCCGTAAACGTCGGTACTGGTTTGAGACCACAACGCTGCGTATTTATCCTGTATCATGGTCAGAACACTCCTAGACGTGGTACCTTAGGTAGATTTGCCGTATACTCTGAAATACATACAGACCTGAGAAAAAGAGGGCAGGCGACAATGCACGCATAGCACACACGCGCACGGCGACAGCAAAAACCAGTAGGTTCCACCGACACGATTGTGCAGTAGTGGGAACCAACATGACAAGAGTAGTAGCTGTAAGTTGGTAAATCCGCAGAAGTAGAACACGCGAAGGGGTGGGATGAATAGCTATCCTTCCACGTATAGTGTATTCATGTGTCCACCCCAAAAATTAGGTATTTGGTGTTTTGGTAATAGTATGTAATAGTAATGGTAGTATACGTAATTAGGTGTTGACGAAGGTTTGGGTGTAGGGTCTTCCGTTTGGGGTTTAGGGTTTCCTCCGGGAACTAGATAAGGGCCACGTATTGAATGAGATGCGCCGTATTGCGCCGTATTTTCTTTTCCGGGCGATCTCAGTAATTCATGTTTCTACATCTATGGAAACTACCGTATTTTTCTATACTGAAGAGTCTGGCTACTTGTTTATGACATGGCCTTAAGAAGCAGCTGAAGACATTTCTTTCTTATGATTATTTCGAGTGGACACTATTCTCCCACGGACGTTTCTTTCTCATGATGACCTCAAATGGAGAATGTTAAGCCCAAGGTTCGAACCACCAAAGTTCTAGGGTTTGGGGCCCCGATCCCCAAAATGAAGTGCTCCTGGGCTTACATTACATTCCCCACAACTTTATAAATTCTCTTGTGGACCAAATCCCCCTCATCCAAAACATCTGCCTCCTACGGCCACTTGGAAGAACCCGGGAGAAGGAGCAAAACAGTTTATCAACCATGAACACCGTGCCCCAAAGTCCTGACCCGTAATCCTCTAAACCTTAAAACCGTAATCTCAAACCTACTGGGGGTCAGTAAGGAGTACGGGAATACAATCCCTCCCAATATTATCCCTATTCCCTTATTCCCTACCAGCCCCCAAGTAAGCTCCAAAGGGACCTTAAGATGTTGACAACCAAGCCGAGGCTGCCCGGTCACAGATGGAGCACGTGGTGCGACCTCTGGAGGCTTTTAGGGCTTTATGGGGTATAGGGTTCAGGGTTTTATGTACACATACTAAGAGCCACAAGCCATGTATCCATCATATTGAAGTATTGGGATCAAAGGCCATGATTATGGATATCTTCAGTTAAGGTTCATGGCGTTTAAGGTTTAGGATGGTTTAGGGTTTGGGGTGGGAGGGTTAAGGACACTAAGGTTGGGTGTGCAAGTGTTAGGGTTTGGGGGCAGGGCTTCCATTGGGGTTTTGTTTCGCTTTAAACCCTGAACCCTAGAAATCGAGTTGCACAAGACAAAGCAGCACAATGAGTTTGTTGCCGTTGAACACAGTAATTCTTTCATACAAAAATTGAACACCCCACCACCGCTAGTATTAAATATGTCTCCCAACATGTAGGGTCTATTATGGGGAGCATTTCGTCCATGTCTTCTTAGGGCTGGGGGGAGGGGGGCATACATGTTGAATATGAGCATGACGGGAATAAATCCTTCATCGCTCAAAGGTTCCCAAGCCATCGCAGTAACAGACAAGATGCTTAGTAGGGAATTAGGGGGGGGACTATAATACTAGACGGATTATGGTAATTAACCCTAAACCCTAGACCTAAAGGGATAGAAGCTACCATAAGGGTCCATTCCTAAGTGCCAAGTGGTCATGAGCGTTCCAAGGCTTTGAAACCCTAAACCCTAAACCCTATGGTCCCTTGCTTTGAAATTCGGAGTAAGACCGCAAGCTGTCTCTAGATGTAGTTGCCGTGTCAGCTGGGTTGCAGGTGTAAGCCTAAACCATGAACCGTGAACACTATAAACTCCAAAGGGTTCGCTGCGGGGACTTGAGGTGTTTTGATTCCAAGCCGCCATCATAGGTTCAGTGTTTAGGGTTTAGGGTTTAGGGTTCAGGGTTCAGGGTTTAGGGTTTAGGGTTTAGAGTTCAGGATTCAGGGTAAAGCAATACTCAACATACCCAATTTTGATTGCGACGCGCCTCCTAAGTGCTGCAATGTCTTCTGAATCCAAGCATAGCTCCAATCCGGGAGTATGAAGAGGCGTGGACGACGGGGATGATTACCCTGAACCCGAAGCCATAAACACTAAACCCTAGTTCTCGCAAGCAAAAGTTGGACATCTGGTGGGTTTACGGAAAAACGTCTAATTACCAGGCCAAAGTTACCTAATCCCTTTCTTAAAAAAAAACAGAATATGTCACATAATATGCAAAGTTCTTCTGAGGAATGTTTCATGTTAGCGTGGCTCTCAAGCGCTCTTTTCCAAGTTTATGAATCCACGTCCCAAAGACTTCCCCTGAACCCTATAGGGTTTAGGGTTTAGGGTTTAGGGTTTAGTTAAACCCTAAACCCTAAACCTACCCCCAAAGCGTACGGCTTCAACCCGAAACCCACGTCCTGAATGTCCAAAGGCCTGAGATCTAAAGCTGAAGCCCCTCACCTGGACCCCAAAAGTATGTAGAGTAATTGCCTTTATGGCTGTTATAATGGGTTTAGGGCTGTTATTTTACCTACTTTGGGGGCTTAGGTAAGTGTTTAGGATTCCAAAACCATGAGAACCAACCCTGGGGGCCCCTTAGGGGTCTGGGGTTTGTAGTGTTTAAGGGTTCAGGGTTTGGGGTTTGGGGTTTGTAGGGTTTAGGGTACACCCTAAACCCTGAAGTTGAGACCCCCTCAAGCCCTCGAACCCTAAACCTTTTAGGGTTTCGGGTTTTGGGTATAGTCCTGAAACCCCAAACATTAAATCCCGAACCCAGCCACGAATAGAAAAAACCGATAGTGCAAGCAAGCACGAAACCTTACATCATACGATCCAGAGCTTTACTTGCAGGTTCAGGGTACTTAAAAAACCAAGTATAGGGGGCTTGTAATAATTGGGTTATACGTATAGTCATGATTCGGAGAGTTTATGTACTGCCTATAAACCCAAAATCACAGACCCTAAGCCCTAAACCTCCTAATCCCAAATGCTAAGCCCTAAACCCCAAAATAGATTGGGTTATGATTGCCCTGAGCCATCAAGTAAACCTCCAAACCCTCCATGAGGCTCTCGGCTACAAGGTCGACGTCTATGGGGCAACGTACCCAAGTCCGTGAGCAGGCTGCATGTCAAGGGGATTTCCTAAAGCTTCCCCCCTCCCTGCCGATGTTAGGGGTTCAGGATATGGGGTCTGAGGGTCTTCTGAGGTTTATGAGACCGGAAGTCTCCCCATAAGGCGCAGTCGAACACAAGATTACCCGGAGACTCTAAATCCTGTAATCTTTAGGTGGTTTTTTTCTCAGCCTGTTCAAGGGATCACGAATTGAGCTCCAAGGTAAGGCCAGTGCTTGACGTCTCAAGTCTCAAGGGCCTCTAGGTCTTGGGTTTATATACTTGGAGGTTCATGGGTAGTCAATAGGGGGCGATCGGTGCCCGAATGTAGGTGATACGTATAGTAATCCTCTGAGGAGGTGGGGAGAAGTTCCACGACAAGGCCGACCACATGAAGCAAGAGCTTGGCGCAGCCAAGGAAATGAAGCAGCACGCCAAGAGTAACACCCTCGAGACCCCAGCTGCCATCAGGAGATTCCTTGAGACATGAGGTGTATGTGCTGTCCCACTTATAACGACTACTGTAGGGACCTAAATAACTACCAATCTTATGGTTCCTTATTCCTTGTAAAATTATCATATATGGTACCTCAAATGAACCGCAACATGATGTCGGTATTTATCTAGGCCCCTGTAGTAGGCCTTTGGAAGAGGCCCATTGAAAGAGCCCATCAAGGGCTTCAGTGCTGGGAGACGGTTTAGGAGGCGCTGTTTGGTGATGCCGTTGATGGAGGAAATTTTGCACCACTTAGAGCCCCTAAACTATTGTAAGTCCTAGAACTTTAGGGACTTAAGGTGGTGTAGGATTTCATCCATCAACGGTGTTGTTGACCGGCAAGCAAGGATGGTGTGTCGGAGGTGGAATAGGCATTGCATGAGGTTTGCATGAGCCACTGTCCATGTTGGTTCCTGCCGTGCATGAACCTTTTAATGTTATGTTTTTGAGTATGGCATGGTTTATTGGTTATGTTGCTTGGTAGAAGCCAAAGAGGGTACTACATGGAAGAGTCTGGGGAAGGGCTGTAAAGGGTGTTGATGGGACTTTCATGATTTCCTAGCTTCGTACAAGATGTTGAAGTGCAGCTCATGTAGGGTTTTCATCCGCCCTTCTGCATTCCTTGCGGATTTAGATCGAGTTGCCTGTGGATGGGGTAAATCTTTCACCAGCATATCCAATTAGATCAAGTGACGTCACATGCAGTGCTTTGGGGGGATTGGCGCAAGATTTGCTCCATCCACCGTAGCCAGCATCCTTTAAGCTATTGTTCCTGCCCAGAACGCTAATTATGACCCACAGTGTGTCATCCCATGTAAGAGTCATGACCCCCGCACATGAAAAACACATTTGAAAGGTCACTTCTGCGAGATATTTATTGTGAGGCGTTTTGACTGTTTGGTATTCCTGGGAAGGGGTCCGCACCCCAAAGATGTCAATGGAGGCACATTGTCGATTCCTTCTCAAAGCCCTGAGCTCAAAATCCCATGCATGCTCGTAACCTTAAACCATGAACCCTAAAACCCTAAACTCTAAAACCCTAAAACCCTGAAATCTAAACCAAGCTTAGATGGAATTCCACTTAGCCAACAAGTAAAAGGGCAGCGGTCTCTCTAGGTAGCTTTTGGAGTTCCATGTTAGTTTTGGGGAGTGACTTTGTCCCTAGACCCCAAGCTCGGAACCTTAAACCCTAAATCCCTAAACCCACATGTCATCCTAAACAATGTGCCTCTAGCCTCGTGTGGGAGGTTGATCCTCAGTTTATAGTTTCTCCGTGGTACTTAGCTAGGACCTTGAACACTTATGGATTTTTGGGGTTCCCATATATTCCTAGTACAGGTACCTAAAACCCTAAACCCTAAACGTTTGTAGCGGTGCCAAGTGCCATGTTGGTTTGGGGGAGTGTGAACCCTAGCCTCCTTTCTTCTTGGGTTTTGGGTTTAGGGTTTGGGTAGACCCGTGACTAAAAGTCTTCTCCCCTTAACAAGGCTCATAATAGGGATCCTGATGTTAAAGCCTTTACAAGGGGGAGGTCTAGCAGTCACCGGCCTACCTGAACACCACCCCAAAGTATGTAACAAGTAAGTAGAAGTAATGTTTTTTTTAGGGGCTCTTTGTATGGCTGTTGGTGCAGTTTTCTAACTGTTTTTGTTGGGGGGGGTGAGGGGGCTCATGGAACTGTATTTGTTTAAGAACTACACCTTCAACCTTCAACTCTATACCTTAAACCCTAAACCTTAAACCTTAAACCCTAAACCCTAAACCCTAAGCCCTAAACAGGAGCCCAGGAAGCAAAGGGGAACACTGCGGATACCTCCAACCCTTTCTTGGAGCACTGTAAGTCGAAGGGTCGAGAGTCCAGGGTTTATGGGTTTATGGGTTGAGGGTCAAAGGTTTAGGGTTTAGGATCTAAGGTTTAGGGTTTAGGGTTTATGGGTTTAGGGTCAAAGGTTGAGGGTTTAGGATCTAAGGTTTAGGGTTCAGGATTTAGGGTTGATGGGTTTAGGGTCAAAGGTTTAGGTTTTAGGATCTAAGGTTTAGGGTTTAGGATTTAGGGTTGATGGGTTCAGGGTTCAAAGGTTTAGGGTTGAGGATTTAGGGTTTAGGGTAAATTTGCTAAGGTAAATCTGGTGGCGCTTGAGCGCTAGCTAGGATTCACATCCCCCCAAGCCAGAGACTGAGCATCACCTTCCCCCCAGACTAAGAAGTAGCCATGTTCTCTAGGGTCTGGGGATCTAGGGTTAAGGGTGTGACTCTTTCAACCATCTCAAGATCTTTACGCTGCATTGCAAACTCCAAGTGTGACGTTCTTTGAGTTGTTGAACCCTTAGGATACAGCGTTAAATGCGTAGCGTGAAAGATCCTGCGAAAGCTGGACACCCCTGCCCTTTGACCTCAAACTTGTTTGTGAGAAACGCTAAATTGTTGATACCAAAAATCCTCCATGAAATGTGTATTTTGTAATAGCAAAATACCATAATTCCCTAGGCATAGGGTACTGACGGTCATGCAGGAATGGTAGTATCCACTGTAGTACACACCCAAGAGAACCACATATGATCTGTGGAACAAATCCCATGACCTAGTCCTAAAGCCCACTTAAAAATTATAGCAATAAGTACCCCTGACTTAATAGGCAAAACCTAGAAAGCTGTCGGTAAAACTGGGGGTTACGGCCCACCCTAAACCCTAAACTTTGAACCCAAAAACCTAAACCCTGAACCCTGAACTCTAAACCTAAACCTGAACCCTAAACCCTAAACCCTAAACCCTAAACCCTGAACCCTAAACCTTGAAACCCAGATCCCAGGTATCTGGCGGAACTTGAGGCTCCTCGGCCAGGTAACTTAAAGGGATTTTCGGGTTCTAGGGTTTAGGGTTTAGGATCTATAGGGTTTAGGGTTTAGGGTTTAGGGATTTTAGGGCAGCGCCCTTTAGGACTTAGGGAAGAGGGTTGAGGGTTTAGGGCTTAGGGAACATAGGGGTAATGGAAAAGAAAATGGAAACTACTATAGTATATTGGGGTTTTATAAGGGGCTACATAGGGGTTATGTGGGGGTTTTAGGGGGATAATGGAAAGGAACATGGAAACTACCATGGAGGGTTTAGGGATTTAAGGTTGAATGTTCAGGGTTTAGAGTTTTTGTTGGGTTTCAGACATGCTGATGATGAACGATTCTACCCTATACCCCCCCTAAACGCTAAACCCTATCCCAAAATTCCGTAAGTTGATTGAACTGCAGTGGCTCAGGTATCTTGAATTCAGGTTGGGTACTGCCTCCCCCCGTAACAGTCTATATTAGGGGTCCTATAAAGGGCTATATATAACCCTATTATATTCATTATCCAACTGTTACTGAGGGGGGCAATACCCAGAATTTAGGGCTAAAGGTTGAAGTAAGGGTTTAGGGGTTCAGGGTTTAAGGCGAAGTGTTGCCTTCGGCGTTATGAGCTGTGGCCGTGACTGGCTGGATAAGGATGTTCGGATTTGCGAACACGAGTCGGGCAAAGTTGAATATGGGACTTTTTGTTGCTTGCTTCAGTCCCTAAACGAGACCGCCATCACTCCATAGCCCCCATCATATTTCCCGGGATTCCCTAAAGGCCTCCAATTTAGACAAGCTTTCTATAAGTAAACCTGGCTTTTCTATTGGGTTGATGTGGGTAGGTGATGTGATCTCCACTTCCTTAGCCTAAGCTCTAAACACCTAAACCCGACACCTTAAGCCTCAACCCTTCCCCTTCTCAACCCTAAACCCTTGGGTACCTAGGAAGGTCATCGCCAGAGCTCCTGCCAGCGCACTGCGGACCAGGAATTCCACAGACGATGACTCTCAGGTAAAGGAGGGCGCCCCGCAGCACACGTCCTGAGACGCAGGCTTCTACAACATCTCAGACGCATGCAGCTGCAGCGGAGGGAGTCATATATGGAGTCCGCCTTGCATGCAACTGCCGCTATGCATTGGACTACTGTTGTAGTGCTGCCCCACAGTAAGTTCAAGCCTACCTCTTAGGCAGCTGCCTCAGCCAAAACATGCTAGCAGAACTGCATAGCCTTCATCTCACACTGGACTCACTGTAGACTTTGATATGAGATGGTCCTCTTAAGGGGCTTCATGAGTGTACATGGGGTCCCTAAGCAAAATTGTGGTTCAGGTTCAGGCTTGAGGGTTTAGTAGTGGGTGTCCATGTCGGGTGACCATAAGAGCAAAGCCTACCATACTTGGAGGGTCAGGGGGACTTTAGTACGTTGTCTAATAATGGGGAGAACTGGGCAAACATATTCCTTATAGGGCTTGTAAGCACATGTACTAAGTCCTCCTGATTCCCCCCAAGTATGGGTATTTCCTAGAAAGCCCATAGTGAGGATCCACATTGCCTTTTTTCCCCCATACATGTCTTGGGATACCCCCCCACCCCCCGCCCAGTTTGAGAAACTCCCATCTATGCGTATTTTGCCATCTGTGAAATCCACCTTCTACATCCAAAATACTGAGATCTCTGGGTTTTAGGGTTTCGGGTTTGCGCAAAGACGACCATCAATCTATGATAATCCTCGCATGGATGACAACGAAGGCGAGTACTTGCATGCCTGTGACCAGGACCCGGCAATTTTGCGGCTTTAGGGTTTTGCTGGACAATTTAAGGCGACCTCACACGACCTCACCCTGAATGGTTTATATAGGGAGTAGTACCAAAATGGCCTTAAACTGGGAATTGATCATTCTAAATTACCCTGGTTTTGGTTGGTTCAATATCCAACCCTGGTGCAACCCTAGCGTAGCAAGAGTGTGGAACGATTTTGTGTGCCTGAAGCCCCGGCCATAATCGCGCAAGTGGGCACAAACCTTCCGAGCCTGAAGCAAGCAAAGCCCTAAAGCAGGGGCCCAAATGTGCACGCATTCTATGGTCCTAGATTCCTCGTATGATGGTATAGGGTACCTCAAACATATTTATTTGGGCTCCCTGAACCCCACTTCTTCATCTCTACATCCCCAGGCCTCAACCCTAAACCCCAAGCCCGAAACCTTCAGGCACAGTATGGAGCGCCCCTTGCCGTCCAATGGTGCTTGGAGTGTTTTTACACACTTCTGAGGGGCTGGGGTTTGTTTGGTTTGTGCCTTTGAGCCTCCCAGGTTGTTCAGTATGCGCAACTCAGACGACCAGGGGGCTCATGGTTTGCCAGCATTTATTTTGAAAGGTGTATTTTCATGCCCTAATCTGGATTCCAACTAGAATGATAGTGCTGAATTCGATCTTTTGAGCTAGCTAGTCTAAACCCGAAACTCCAGGTACCCTATCCTGCAATCATGTTGCAAGGATGCCTGTGCTAAACCTTAGACCCCAAACTGAAGCAGGCTTTGCTTTAGAGAAGAGGGTGCGCCATGGCCATGGCCCCTCAGCCGCAGAAATCCAGGAGTAAGAACAGAGCTGGCCTTGTGTACAATTCGCACTGCCCCGGCGTCATGCAAGCAAGAAAGTATTCACAGCATGCAGCCAACAGGCGGCAAGAGTTTGCTGTCGCGCCGCGTGGCTTCTCGTCCTACTACAAGAACCAGTCTTGCTGTCGTCATGGTCAGAACCATTCAACCTTTGCTGCCAACCTCAATACGTTACATGTCCAGTGTCATGAGGCTCTTACCACTACATTCTATACATTCTTTGATCAACCTTGTTACCACTAGACCTCCAATCCTACAACTTCCTAAGCCATGACCAGCACAAAATCAAGAAAATAATTCCAGAAGATTAGGGTTTTGGGTTTAGGGGTTAGGGTTTGTGACGTAGCCGCTTCATCCTCAGCATTTCGGGGTTTCTGAAATTTGGAGGTTGATTTTGTTTGACGGTGTATAGGTTAGGTGGACCCCCCACCTGGTAATGGTGGCTATACGGGATAATTGGGATTATATGAGGGTCCTCTTGTATTCCTACTATACCACTATTACAGGGTGGGGGTCCTCCTACTGTATAGGATTTAGGGTTTCAGGCCGTAGCTTTTTTTGATGCGTATGGCGGTAAGTAGGGTTTAATGTCACGGTCGTTTCAAGTTGGGGCAGATGTCAGGTAACTGTACATAAATGGTTCCAATTAGAGGTTACATATTCAGCCCTAAACCAGAGACCCTAAGCCCTAGACTCTGCACCTTAAGCCCTAAAACCTAATGCCTAAACCCTAGGCCCCAAATCCTAAATCCTAGACCCTAAACCCTAAACCCGAAACCCTGCACCCTAAACCCCAACTAGCCCTACTTGTAGCTGCAATGGACCTCCAAGCCAAACCCCAAACCTGAAACCTTAAACCCTAAACCCTAAACCCTGATAACATGTTCCAGGAAGTTCCTTGAAACCCATCCCGGAGCCTCGAAGCCCTGAGCCCGAAACCAAATCTCGGCTTAGGGTTTAGGGTTTAGGGATTGGGGGTTTAGGATTTTGGGTTTGAGGTTTAGGGTTTAGAGTTTTGGGTTGAGGGTTTAGGGTTGAGGATTGAAGGTTTAGAGACCCCTCGCCCCATACCCCAAACCCTCCACCATGAGCCCTGAATCCAGACCCTACAGTTCTGAAATCCCAAACCAACACCCTAAACCCTAAACAACATTGCTAATCCGCTGGCTAACATGGAGCCCCAACAGGCTCCACAGAGATTACTGCCCTTCTAAAAGTGTGCTTTCTGGGATCCCGTTTTAGTTTTGCGGAGACAAAAAAACTCCCCGCAAGCCTAGGATCTCTACCCCCAAACCTCCGCAAACCCAACTCCTTAAGCCTTTCTTTCCTAATTACAATCCTTAAACGCTAAACTCCAAACCCTAAAGCCGCAACCCTAAATGCTAGACCCCTAGACCTAACAAATCAAACCCCAATTCCTGAAACCTGACCCAAACCCATGATTAATAAACCCCCTCCCCTTACTAGGGATTATACTAGGGATCCTAATATATTGAGGCCCTTAAAAGGAGGTGGTTTGTTAATCATGGGTCTACATTATAAGCCCTAAACCCTAAAGCCTAAATAGTAGTTTCCATGTTCTTTTCCATTCTCCCTTATATATACCCTACAATCCCTATATACCCCCAAAATAATCCCTATAATCCCTATATACCCCAACATACATTAAGCCTTTACAAGTCCAAGGAACCTTCGGCGCAGCTTTTCAATCCTGCAGCCGCCCGGTTCGCAGATGGGAGGCCGAGTGGTACTGTAGGGCTTGCGGTGCATAAATCTCGCCAGAGACAAGGTTAGGGTTTAGGGTGTAGGGTTTACGGTTGATAAACCCTGAACCCCTAAACCCTAAACCCCTAAACCCGGAACCCCTTAACCCTAAACCCCTAAACCCCTAAACCCCTAAACCCTAAACCGCTAAACCACTAAGCACTGAACCCCTAAACACGAAACCCCTAAACCCTTAACTCCTAAACCCCTCAACCCTAAACCCCTCAACCCTAAACCATAAACCGAAACCCTAAACCCCGAAACCCTAAACCCCTAAACCCTAAAAAACACCAGATCCTAAATCCTACGCCATGGCTTCTAAACACAACTTACATCGGTACACTTTCGATCATGAACCTTTACACGCTAATCCCCAAACCCTACACGGGTGGTTGTCAAAATTAAGGTCCTTCTTTGGACCCCTACTATAATACTGCACTTAATATTTAGGTTACCCAAAAAGGGGTCATAATTTTGACAACCATCCACATCCCAAACCTTGAATCTTTACGTAACCCTGCTTGGAGGTTCAGGGTAGTTTGACTGTGTATATAGCTGGGACGGAACTCACATGACATGATGACCCAATGATAATTGTGTTAGGGACTCTAGGGGGCTTCTACTTGAGTTATAGGTACACTGATACCTGGACTAGGGTTGCCCTAAGTCCTGAGCCCTACACAACACAAACTTAAAGCCCAAACCCTTGCTAGAGATGGTTGTGGTCGCCTACACAACACAAACCCCAAACCCTGACTAGAGATGGTAATGATTGCCCTGAATCTTCAAGTAGAAGGGCGGTTTCTGGGGGAGGTGTCGAAGCTGCGCTGAAGGCAGATCCTGACGACGCATGCCGCTGGGTACCAGCACTTGAGCTAACAAAGAAGGATCTGGGGCTCAGGGTTTAGTGTTAAGGGTTTAGGATTAAGGGTTTAAGATTCAGGATTTAGGGCTTATAGGGTTTAGGATTTAGGGTTTAGGGGTTTAGGGTTTAAGTACCTAGGGTTGTGGGGGAGGCATTGGATTCAGGGCGCAGAGTTTAGTTGCATGGGCTTGGTAGGGTTTACGCGGTTCCCATTCCGCAAGGGTTTCTTCCCTAGTCAGGGAGGTTCTGGACGGAGCCCTAGTCCCTAAACCCTACACCGTAAAGTCTAAACCCTTTTAGGGTTTAGGGTTTAGGGCTCTAAACCTTAAACCCTGACAGGGCCCTTGAAGAGATGACCTGCGGCACAGGCGGCGTAAGGGCTGACCACCCTTGCGAAATTGTGATCTCAAACGCGGTTCCTCTCGAGGAGTGATATTACTGTTGATATGACAAATCCTGCATGACCCTAGTATACTACAAGAATAGGGTGATTCACAAGGTACTTAGGGTCATGCAGGATTTTTCGTCTCCACCGCACCTCTTCTACACGCAGAACGAACGAGTGCTTGGAGCGGAACATGTTTTTGCCAAAAACCCGATACCCTAAAACCCAAAAGCGAAACCCCAAAGCCCTAAACCTAAAACCCTAAACTCCTAAGCCCTAAACCCTAAAGCCAAAACCCTAAACCCCAAGCCCTACACCCTACACCGCAAACCTAAAAACTCCGGGGGCTGGAAAGTGCGCAAGTCTCAGACTCTAAAGACCGTACGCGCGAGTTTCCCGAAATCAGGGGTCCCTTTAGAGTTTCCCAAAAGTAGGTGTCTCGTTTACACTGGTGTCTCTTTATTTACAGACATCATCATGTAACCTTGAGTAGGTTACGTAACACTAACCCGGCATTCCCTAATAACCGCAAGAAACACCTTGGATCTTGCCCTGGCGCAGCCCGAACCCTGAACCCTAAATCCTGGACCCTCAACTCCCAAAAGCAAACTAGGGCCCCAAACCCTAAGGCCTAAACCCTAAACCTCAGACCCTTGGGACCCAAGGTGCACGGTGGATCTTGTTGCTTCGCTTTGATTTGGTGCTGAGCCTCGTCTGCCGTGTTAGGGAGGTTTGGGGTTTGAGGTTTAGGGGTTTCAGTGGTTTTTTGGGTTTAGGGTTTTGGGGGTTAGGGGTCTAGGGTTTCAGGGTTTGGGGGTTTAGGGTTTTAGGGGTTTGGGGGTTTAAGGTTAAGGATCACCTGAGTAGCAATTACCCCCTAATTAGTGGATGAAAAGCATAAGCCTGTAGATAATTGGGGTTACAGGTAGGCTCTAGCTTGGAATTTGGGAATTTTTGGTTTGGATTCTTAGTTGAAGGTTTAGGGTTTGAATTCTTGAGTGAAGGTTCAATTTTTTGTGGTCTGAAGTCCTGCAATGAGGGTTTAGGGTTTAGGGTTTTTAGGGTTAAGGGTTCAGGGTTTAAGTATATGAGCCTGCTTTGAAGGGTCAGGGTATGAACTGAATTCGTACCCATTGTTTTAGAGCCAGATATGAGGACACTTCTACAAGAAAAGGTTCCTGTTTGCATGCCCTGCCTCTACCGTCCTCGCTGATGTGAATATTCAGGGGATGATGTGATTTTACATAGGACATATGGATAGGTGCCATCTGATGTCGGGGGCTACCCCTGAGATTCCGTGTACGCTTCTTGGATTTAGGGTGCAGGGTTTAGGGTTTAGGAGTAAGGGTTTCCCAGAAGTTGGTAAACGATTTCACCCGAACCCATAAAAACGTAGCTCAAGCATATTGTGACTCGAAAAAGTAGTAGTTACCTGAACCCCCAAACGTATGTTGCGTAATTTCGGAGTTCCGGTAGGTAATAGTGAGAACTGATAACAGAATGGCCCAAAGCCGTACACAAGTAGCCAAAAACACAATTTAAAGCAAGACAACACACACACACACAGACTTTTGAGGCTCCCAAACCCCAAACCCTAAGCAGCCCGCGGGTCGAAAACCCTAAACTCCAAGGGTTTTGATGGCTGCCATAATCTTAAGAGCCCAGGGTTTAGGGATTTGAAGGGTTTAGAGTGTATTGCGGAAGTTAGCACCCAAAGCAAACCCTAAGGGTGCAAGGACTTTAATCGGGGTTTAGAGCCCAAATACCATTACTATTATAGTGTTTGGGCCCTGAAGCCCGATTATTTGGGTCCTTGGACCCTTAGGGTTAGCACCCACAGCAAAATTAGTATGACTCCCCGCAGCGAGGCCCATGAGGTTGGTAGATTTGGAACCCTCGATCATGTGTTCGGGCTTCCAGATGTCAACCCTAAACCCTAATCCCCCTAAACCCTAAACCCTAACCCCTAAACCCTAAACCCTAAACCCCCTAAACCCTAAACCCCTTAATCCCTAAACCCTAAATTTCTTTCAAGACTCAGAATCTCCAAAAGGAAGCAGTCTCTCGTTCCGACGCTGCAGCGAGCAGCTTCGGCTCAATTTGCAGGTTTTGAACATGGAAGTTGTATGGTTTTAGGGTTTTAGGGTTTTTAGGGTTTAGGGTTTTAGGGTTTTAGGGTTTAGGGTTTAGGGTTTTGGGGTTTAGGTTTGAGGGTTTAGGGTTGAGGGTCTAGGGTACAAGCTTTAGGGTTGGATGAGTAGGGTTTTGACGCCTAAGCAATGGAAACATTTACAAGCAAGAATGGAAAAACATGGAACCTACTAGAGTATCATATATTGGTTTAGGGTTTAGTTATTCCTCGAATTCTGTTCAGTGGATGAGGGTTTTGGGATCGGCTTAGGGACCAGGCATTGTAAGTGATAAGTGATAGGTGCTCAGGAGGGGGATAATGGCATGAAGGTTGGGTTTAGGTTGGCTGCCCATGCCTTTGTGACCTTCGAACGAGGCGTTTAGCCGTGGGCTATAGGGAACCCTGCAGAGTAAGGAACGGAGGGATAGATCACGCCCAAAAGACTCCCCCAGACCCGTTTCAATAGGCTGTGCTGAAGAATCCCGGCCAATATTCTGGCATTTACGTAGCGCCCTTCTTCGCCTGTTTGGGAAACCAGGGTGCCAGGTTGTGAAGGATGCCTGCATCCGCATTATGCCACAAAACCCTAGGCCCGAGTTTGCAGACAGCTAAGAAAATTACAGACGAAAAGGAGAACGTCCTGAACAGTTACCAACCTCTCATAATCCATTGATCGAGAACTTTAGCATCATGTTCCCCAAGCTGTTCCAATTAGATAAATGGGCCACGACATTATTTGGATGCCCGCTCCATGGGAGGTTTGGTGAAAACCCATTTTGGGGTGGTCCCCGTACTGTAGACCCTCGAGTTTGGGTGCATAGGCAGGGAAATTGGAGTTGGAAGAAACCCGGTTACCCTAATGTAGGGTTGCGCTGGAAAACAAGCTCCGAAACCCCCCCCTCCTAAACCCTAAACCCCTAAAGCCTAAATATATCCCCAAGCCCTAAACCCCTTAACCCCTGAACCCTAAACCCTTAAATCCTAAACCCCCATCCCCACCGCCCCCCCCCCGCTCATAAACAGCCAACCGTGTTGGGAGGGTTCCAAGTTTAGGGTTTAGGGTTTAGGGTTTATCGGATTTTCTCAGAATGGGGGCCATTAGGGATCCCAGGGATATATGAGCTATAGTTTAAACTCTTCACAAAGGAGGTTGCATAGGGGGACTATTATAGGGGCTAGCAAGGGGGTATTAGGAGTTTAGACTAGAACCCATGTAGGGAGTATGAGGGGATTATGGGGGTCCGTATCGGGAACCGTATAGACAAGATCCCAAATGCTGCGCGTCAACATGCTGAAGTCTCCGGCGTGCAAGATATTCAACTTGTATGAAGATGTGCGCGGATTTTGTAGAGAAGGACCGGCGATCTTCAACTCAACTCTTGCAAGTTAACAGGATGACGCATGTACTTCTTCTTACTGGTTCTCATAGCAATGGAACTCAACGAAGCGTTCCTGAAGTAAAGGCATGGCGTCGTGGCGAGGACATGGGCTCGAACAACAAGACGCATGTCACTTTTAGAGGTTGGAGTTTAGGGTAGGCATAGGAAAGCTTTCAAACAACACTTGGGCAATACCATTCACGCACGCACAAGCAAGCTTCCCAAAAGGTGTCCACAAGCAGCATGCCCCGTGGATCTCATTTTCCTATGTTACTCGTACTGCATTCTTGGGGTTCCCTGTTCTGGCGCTTGCAGTGAGAGTCCCTTCATTCATGATATTTATATCAAGCCCCTAACTTCTAATTCGCACCTGGATGATTGATGTTGCCAGGCCTAGTCATTCCCAAGTTTGAAACTCTCTACATGGGGATTTCCCCACATTCAGTAGAATACGAACTCCGACAAAAGGGCTCCTCTTGCAATACGGATCCCTGTATGAGCTATAGTCTCTAAACGGATTAAAGTGTACATAGGGGATTATATAGGTGACGATTGTATGGGCTATTAGGGGGGATACTAGGAGTTTAGACTATAGCTCATGTAATTTCCATTTAGGCTGAGTCCCGCATCCCAAGCCTTAGTCCTTGCTGAATTCACGAGCCCCGTTAGCATTATACTGCCTGAAGCTTTCCGTGAAACCCTAAACCCTGAACTCTAACTCTGAAATCCCTAGACCTCAAACACCTAAACGCTAAACCCAAAAAACGGTTTAGGGTCAAGGTTTTTAGAGTTTAGGGTTTAGCTAGACTGCTTTTGGACATTTTTGGGTTACGGTGGATGCTAATCATCCTGCATGAGCCTAAGGACTCTCAACCATAGGAACTAGGGTACCATAGTATAGTCAGGTCATGCAGGATTTTGAGTACCCACAGTATGGTACACCACCGGAAACCCTACAAATAAACTCCGAAACCCTCGACCAGGAACTCGCAACCCTAAAGCCCTCAACCTGCAACCCTAAGGATGATATAGGGCTATATTGGGAATATATAGGGGTCATAATGGGGTACTGTAGGGTTAATATCCTAAACCCTAAGTCCTAAGCCCCCCAAACCCCAAACCCTAAACCCTAAACCCTAAACCCTAAGCCCTAAGCCCTAAACCCTAAACCCTAAACCCTAAATCCTAAACCCTAAACCCTGAAGCTTTCTGGAGTGGCTTTGCCGCGCAGGAGTTGCTTGCGCCCTTCTGGTGTGAAGTCAACACTGAACAAGATGCCCGCAACACGGCTTTCTTGGATTTCGACCCTCTCGGGTTTGGGATTTAGGATCAAGGGGCTTGGGGTTTGGGATTTGAAGGTCAAAGGTCTAGGGTTTTTGGTCAAGGGTTTGTGGCTGAGGGCGTTCAGTGTTCAGGCTCTGGTTGGGTCCCCAAGCCTTCCCCTCCCCCAAACGATCATGGAGACCTAAAAAGACAAGCCTGCAACCCTTAGAATGCCTAATCCCCAAAACCCTTCGTGTTAGGTTGGGGGAGTGTAGTGCTTGTGTGTATTCATACCCTGAACCCTAAGCCGTGTGTTGTGTCGCGTGGATGCAAAGGCTTAACTCAGCAACTACCACCATTTTTACGCACGGTTTAGGATTTAGGGTTGAGGGTTAGGTTTGTGGTCCCAAATTTGGCTTAATGTCAGGTCTTGAAAACAGAAGAGTGGCCAGTCATCTGTGTCGAGTGCTGCTAAACCCTAAACCTTCGACCTAATGTGCATATTGCTTTTCAACAGGAGGGTATACCATAAGCGTGGAAAATTGGAGGGCTCTGGATTGTCAATTGTGGGTTCCTGCTTAACACGATTTTGCAGAGGCAAAATCCCAACGATATAGTTTTCCTGCTGACTACCAGCCCAGAGAAACCCCAAACCCTGAACCCTAAGCCGTAAGCCCGAGATCCGGAACGCCCAAGCCCTCACCCTCCACTACTCAGCCACTTGAGCCCATCGGGTAGTGTGATACGGGGAATGGTTGAGGGTTGAGCACCCATGATTCATGACTAATGTGGCGTCCTGATTAGTGTAGGCTACCCCAAGCAAAAATAGGCCCTTAATTAATCAAGAGCCCCCTCGCAAACGAATCTGGGTCCTAGGTTTAAAGTAAATTCAATAATGGGTGGGATCAGGAACGGCCCGGTAATAGACCAGAAGGGTTTCAGAAGGCATTCAGAAAGGTTCCAGGAATTCAGAGGGCTTCAGTTTTGAGCAAATGTTTCAGAAGGTGAGAAGGATTCCAGACAGTGGAAATCTGCAGCCCACTCCTACTTGCAATGCGTAACAAATTAGGTCTGGTTATCGTTCTTGTGACTTATTCTCAGACTTTTTTTTTGGGCCGCGCAACTTCGCACAAGTAAGGGTCCCCAAAATGGTTGAATAATATCAGCGAAGCTTCACACAATTAAGGCTCCCAACACTACTCGGGATCTAACATTATCATACGACTCTTGTAGGTTGGGGAGCATTACCAAACCAGGCCAAGATGCTTCGGATCTCCCCTGTCTTATGGTTTAGGGTTTATAGGGCTCAGGGTTTAGTTTAGGGGCTATGAACATCGCGCATCCTGTGCAGCATGAAGACCTTGCCGAAGGAAATCTGCGACTCAAGACATTTTAGCTCCGTCTCCTTGCCGTTCCTCAGCATCATGCGCCCGCCGAATGTCAGGCCTGCTACGAGCAGCACAGACGGAAGACAGTTATGGTAAAATGCCATGACCGAATCGATTCGATCGACATCGATTTATCGATTCGATTTCCAGCGATGTACGGCGATCCTCCCATTTCCCACCTGCCACCTCCCACCCTCCACCCTCCCATTCCAGCTCCACCACCTGGAAGGTGGGAAGGTGGACGGTTGGAAGGTGGGAGGTGGGAAGGCGGGAAGGTGGGAGGTGGGAAGGCGGGAAGGTGGGAGGTGGGAAGGCGGGAGGTGGGAGGTGGAGGTGGGAAGGTGGGTCGGAGGTGAGAGGTGGGAAGGTGGGAGGGTGGGAAGGTGGGAGGTGAATGGGAGGGCTACCGTAACGGGCAAGTTCGATTCGATCGATTCGATCGTCGATCCGATTCGATGCCGGTGTTTGCGGTTGGTTGGTTGGGCATGTAAAAAGTTCTTGCCTTTCATGTGCTCCTGGTCCCCATCTCGACTTGTGCGTTCCCAGGGCGGCGCGGCTCTGCCGAAGGCCCTTGAAACAGCCTGAGAGGGCCTTGGGTCCTTGGATGCTGGAGCTGTGGCTCTGAGCCCCTGGATGCCTCCAGCCTGGAGGCCCTGGAGGCCCCTGAGGTGGCATGTGGGGAAGAGTTTGGGGCTTAGGGTAGAGAGTTTGCGGTTTCTACAAGGTTCCTGAAATATTTTTCAATTTCTGTTACCTAGAATCCTAATATTTAGCTGAAATTATAATTTCTACTTGGGGTTCCAAATCCCTTAGAGGTTTAGGGTTCATGGTATAGGGTGTACAGTTTAGGGTTTAGGGTATTCCATGTGGCAGTTTTCAAGTAGGTATGAGCTTCTAGTGTTCGTAAGCCTTATGTAGGCGCTATGTAAGGCTAGCTGCCTGATAATTCCCCGACTGACATTTCCTTTCAAGCAGCCTCTGAGATCATATTGAAGAAGTTCACGGGTTGAACTCTAAATGCGATTAACCCTAAACCCTCAACCCTAAACCCAACGTGATTTGCAGGTTAGGGATTTCGGGTTCGGGGACTTGGGGCAAAGGATTTGTATACCCAGGGCTTGCATATCTCAACTCGTGAGGATGAGCATCACCCTTCAAGCAGAGCTGAAAAGGGAAATCCACGTGTATTTCAGGGTTTAGGTCTTGGGGTTCAGGGTCCACATATGGAGATGGAACATGTTGTCATTTGGGCTTGAAACCGTCGTCCATGAACCCAGATTGAAGAGCTAGAATGTGCATCCTTCCCACGGCGCACATCCTAAGCACCGTACGTGGCCGAGGCATAGGCGGTGCTCTGTGCGTTTCTGACGTCATGCAGGCCGGCAGGAGTTGAGGCTTGGGGTTCGTTATAGACACGAAAGCACGGATGGGTTTAGGGTTACATTGGGGTTATATTGGGATAATGGAAAATCAAATGGAAACTACTATATTATATAGGCAGGGATTTTAAAATAAAGGGGTCTAGGCTCCGGGATGCGATATGAAGGTTTCCCAAAATTAGGGGTGGGTCCCCATAATAAGGACTATGGTATTTTGGGGTCTATATTGAGGTCCCTTTATTTGCGGAAACTGCTATATGGGTGGGAGGGAATCAGGGATCTTATCTATGCCTCTGGCACTTGTGTTTTCCCATGGTTGGGCTGTCAGCTGGACTTAGGGGTGGAGTTTTCGTTAAACTTCCCTCTCCGTGCTACTTTCCTGCTAGATCTTGAACGTCCTGAGGTCACATCCTTGTGGAGTGCTTCCTATGCAACCTTGAGTTGGGACGCTGTTCATGTAGTAAGGTCAGGTTCTGGGTCTTTCGGAGAAATAATTCGGGAGATTCTAAGAATTGCCCCTGCAGAGCTCTGAGTAGCGACCCCCGTGATGAGCCTAGATCCCAAGCCGTAAACCAAAAAGTAAGCCCTAAACCCTTAAACAAATTGAAGGTCCTCTGCTTTTTGCAGAAACGTGAAGACCTTAAATCCACACTTGCAGGGCAGGCTGTGAGCAGATGGGTAATGTGGAGTGCGTGAGCAGTTGTAAGGTGTTAAGGCTTCAGGATTTAGTAATTTCCCAAAATCCCCAATATACACCCCAATATACTATAATCCTTGTTATGGGGACCCCCAAAAAAGGTACCCCTAATTTTGGGAAACCCCCATTTAGAGGGTGTAGGGCTTCAAGGTTTCCGCTTAAGGTCTTCTGGGTTGGGCCTAGGGTTTTAGGTTTTGGGATATAGGGTTGCAGCGTTTCTAGGGTTTTCCGGATTTAGGGTGCAGGGATCCCCCAGCTGGTGTATAGGAGTAAGGTTGAGTAGGCCTAATCTACAAGCCCGAATCTGTTTAGCTTAGAGGCGGGAAGCATTAAAGATTGCCTTGTCAGATCTCTGCCGTGTTTGGAAAGATGGTTGCGCCCGATTGCCTTTTAGAATTTCACTACGGTTCGGCTAGGCCGAGGCGCTCAACCCTAAACCCTATACCCTAAACTAACCCTAAAACCCAAACCCTAAACCCTAAATCCCTAAACCCTAAACCCTAAACCCCCTAAATCCCTAAACCCTAAACCCGAAGGTGAGGATGGCACATGTCAAGGCCCCAGGATATTAGGCACAAACTCACTTGAACAACACATTATTTAGGGTTGGTGGGCTCTATGAGCTATAGTTCAAACTCCTTCAAGGGGTTATATAGGGGATTATCTAGGGGACTAGTATAGGGGTTATTAAGGGGGATACTAGGAGTTTAGACTATAGCTCATATAGGGTTTATGTATGGTTGTTGTAGGGATTATGTACAGAAATGATGGAAACGAAAATCGAAACTACAGTTTAGGGTTGGGAGGTTAGAGTACGTGGCATAGGGGAACCGCTGGTTTGGCCAGCTGGCGGTGGTGGCGAAGAGCCTGTCTCCCATGTCATCCGGCAATGTGCATCAAATCATCCACCAATTTCAGGATCCGGAAAGCATCCTCGTGCAGGTGGCTAAGCAAGCGTTTCAGAAGGTGCCTGCGAGCGCAGTGCGCTCGTTGGCAAAGGATTGAGACTCTGCTTGCCTTGTTTCCGGTCATTTGGCATGGCAAGGCATTTGCTCTGAGAGTTGCATGCTTGGCAGGAACTACTCGGCTCCGCCTGGAAGGGCAGGACGTATGCGGAACTTGTGCGTGCACTCACATCAAGCACGTGCTTGGTGTGCCCGAAGAAGGCTGACATGATGCTTTTGCAATACATCTGAGCTTTATTCCCGAAGGGTTCATGTACCCCAAGAATTGGGGCCGCTTCGAGGGAGATGTAGGGATATAGAGTGCTTAGTAGGGTTAGGGTTTCTTTACGCCGTGATTGGGGATTGCTGACATTTAGGTACTAGTCACTGTAGTACTGTTTGTGCGGAAAGTATATCATTATCAGGCACTTGAGCTCTCAAGGATTGGGCGTCTTTGTAAGGCCTCATCTGTGAGTAGGTCATACCGACCCAGCACTTTAAACCTTACACCCTAAAAGCGCAGGTCTTCCCCGGAAGGTGGCATGACGCCTTTGCTGAGCTCATTGGCTACTAGCAGGCAATTATTTGAGGGAAGTTCCAGGCAGGGCGTTACCAGGTTCAGGATTTACTTATATGAGGCGAACACGGAAACCCTAAACCCTAAACCTATATAATATATAGGACCGTGTACGTCTTATATTATGAGTGAAACTACAGCCTACAACTTCCCTAGCTGCAAGGCTCACTGTGAAGGACCCTGGAGTTAGGCAACGTATCATATCTATGTGGTAACCCCTGTAGAACCTTACCAGGTGGTTCCCCACACTACCAGTTTCCCGCATCCCGCAAATTAAGTGCACCCGTTGACTGGTGGACTTCTTGAAAACCCCAAGCTCAAGGGCTCCAAATTGCTCAAAGTGCGCGGAATAGGGCCCAATGAAGCCCAAAGGGTCCATGTACC
>CAJNIZ010046482.1:128361-139170 GCA_905231905.1 Symbiodinium pilosum | reverse complement strand
ATCCAACATATTTGGGGCTGAAGAATAATGCAGACCTCCATACAGAATCACCGTTTTTAACAACCTGCCATACAGGACCCGTCCTAAACCCTAAAACCTAAACCCTTAACCCTAAACTCCTAAACCCTTAACTCCTAAACTCCTAATTCCTAAGCCCGAAACTCCTTAACCCTACATCCTGAACCCTAAACTCCAAAAATCCTAAGCCTAAAGCTCCTTAACCCTAAAAGGGTTTAGGGTTTAGGGTAACCCACCAACCAACCCAATCCTTGTAACTGGGGCCTTGAGAGACTGTGGAGAGCCTGTTCGCCACCAAGCTTGCTGACTTCTACCAGATTTGCCTTAGCGTTTAGGGTTTAGGGTTTGGGGCTTAGGGTTTGGGGTTTACGGCTTAGGGTTTAGGGTTTGGGGTTTAGAGTTTAGGGTTTATTGCCGTCACTTAGTGTTGGGGGGGATCATTTTGAGCTTGAAAATTGGAAAACGTCAAGATTCAGGCAATTCAAGAACCCTAAGACATGGTTAGTTTATATGGGCTTGAGGGTTTACGGTTTGGGCGTCTTTGCTTAAGGTTTACCTAGAGCGGAGGGATTTGGTAGAGTTTAGGGTTGAGGGGTTAAGTTAAAGATCAAAAATCAAACGGAAAAGCATGTGGAAAGTCAAACGCGCTGAGGGTTTACAGGGATACGCTCCCCCTTAAGTAAATAGAATATGGGGTATATGGGGATCTTATTATAACATACCCACAGCCATGTTCTATCTACTTAAGGGGGATTATACATGGGACTTAAGGCATAGGGTTGACTTACAGGTTTAATTCGGTTTCAGGGGTTGGGGGTAGGGTTTAGGGTTTAAACAATGGAAGCCTACGATGGAGTTCAGGGGTTAGTGTTTAGGAAATGAAAAAGAAAAAGGAAATTACCACAGCTAAATGAATAGGTACTTAGGGTTGGGCGTTTAGGGGAAGGAAAGGACAAGGGGCAAGCGTATATGCAAATGTATGATCCAAGCCTGAAGCCCTAAACCCTAAACCCTATATATATACACATGAAAAGGATTATATACAACATCGGGGCTACAAAGTGGATAAACTCCTGAACGAACTGTCATTAAGGCTAGGATAAACAGTGCCTGGACCCCAAAAGGAGGAAAACTAATAGCCAACAACCACAAAATATAGCCCAAAAGGCCATTATTCTTCATACTTTTGGGGTGTAGGTAGTTCCTTGGCCTAAACTTCCTGGTGCTCCAGGGGGAGTTACGGAGTGGAACTACAGATATTAAGTTTAGGGTTCAGGGTTTCGGGACCATTTTGGTCCAGCCCTCGCAATTCTCCCCGCAGCATGAAACCCAAATTCCAAAGCCCTAAACAGCCCGACAACACGGCAGGTCATAGCAGGACGTACATTGGAATGTCGGGTTTTGGTAAACTCTACCGCCCGACTTGGGAAATCTACCCAAACAGAATTATCACAGGGCTGTTAGACAAGTTTGTTGAGTTTCGATGCCTTTGGAACCTTCCTCAGATGCTGATAAGGACAAAATCGGTGCCCGATAGAGCGCAATAGATTTCAGGGGTCCCTGGCACATGGAGCCCCCATCAAATTCTCTGAATGTACCAAAAAATAATCTGCGGGCTCCTTATCGCAAACCCTAAACCCTCTCTTTTCCGTCTTGCTGCAATAGCTCACATACCAAAAAAGCCTATACACATGCTGCAGAGTCTAGACCACTGCTGGGAGGCAAAATCCCTTGTACGATGGAGAGTAAGGGTTTAGGGTTTGGGGTTTAGGGTTTAGGGTTTCAGGGTTTAAGGTTTTGGGGCTTCAAAGCATTGGCGGATGCTTGCTAACCCCAAACTATAAACCCTAAACGCACTTAACAAGAAGATGTAAGCCCTTGTGGTCACTATGATGGGGTGGGGCCGTTCCCAAGGCTCAGGGATGTGGGATGCTTATGGTAAGGGTTTTAGGGTTTAGGGGTTTCTTAGTTGAGTGAGAAAAAACCAAAAACGTTAACGTCCTAAGGATGCCAAGGTTTTTTTATGCAGCCAAGGATGCCAATATTTAGGATTTAGGGTTTGAAATTTAGGGTTTAGAGTTTGGGATTGATAGAGCTTAAAGATTAACGGTTTGGCATATGAAGCTTCAGGGAAAAGTCCCCTTTAATGAATGCACTCTTAGGGACCCAAACCCGGGCCATAGCTACCAGCAGTGGATAGGAACATTTGGCAACCTCTTGGCTCCATCCGTCGGAGGAGGCAGACGCGTGGGCGCTCATTTGGGCCACGTATGTTACGGGATCCGTTTTCTGGTTCTGACCTGACTGGGAAGATTGCAAATGGAATGTGGCGGGCTTTGTTTGTTGGACAGCGCCATCACATTCTATCAGCCCCAGGCCCTCAAACTGCAAACGTATGTAACGGAAAACTGGCCCAAAATTGCTGTCTTCGTGAAAGCTGCAGGTGAAACAGTTCCAGAGGAATTGGAATCGAATGGCTTCGCACCAAACCACGAATTCAAGCAACACTTGGCCCAAAACCCCAATCCCCTAACCCGATAAGCCCATAACCCTGTGCTAGGGGAGAGATTGCCTTCAGTACTGCTACCAGCAACATTCATCTACGAATCAACCTGCCTCATAGCAGGACCAAAGCACATACCGTTTTCTTCAAAGCAGTGGTTCTGCATCCATTTTTGGGAAGCACAGATGAGGTTTGTTGTGGCATGAATACACAAAGCATTCTGTTGTTTTGATTGCCCGCCTGAGTGCTAACTTGAAGGTGAAACCCTCTTCTGTGTTGACGGCTGTGCTCAAGACAATAATGCCTCCATCACTATTCCCTAAACCCTAAACCCTGAACCCCAAACCCCTAACCATAAACCCTAAACCCTAAAACCCTAAACCCTAAACCCTGTGCCGTGACTGGTATACCATCACTTCCTCCACATCCGCTTGCTTTAGGGTTTTAGGGTTTTAGGGTTTTAGGGGTTTAGGGTTTAGGGGTTTAGGGTGCCCCACTTGAACCACCCCCTAAGGGTCCAATGGTCCCAGGGTCCAGTAAGGACCCAAAGAATAGAGTTTTAGGGCCCAAATACTGTAATATTCATGTATCATCATAGTGAAAATAGTATTAGTGGTAATAGTAGTAATACCCTAAACCCTAAACCCTAAACCCTAAACGCTAAACCCTAAGATAACAATGATAATAGAATTAATAGGGATAACAGTGATAAATTATGAGCCACCAGCACCTTTGGAACCGAATTTAAGCTATACTATTTCCCTATGGTTTAGGGTTTAGGGTTTAGGGTTGATGATGGAGAATGAAATGGAACATAAAATGGAAAGTGACATGGAAACTGGGGCAGCATGACCGGAGCCTAAATTAAGTTACCATAATAAGTATATAGTGTTTAATATGGTTTCCCCAATACAGTAATTTAAGCTAAGTTCTTTAACAGCACCTCCGTGATTCCCAGCGACAGTAACCGACCAAGACATGATCGCGCCTCTGACCCGCTTCTAGCCACTGTTTAGGGTTTAGGGTCTAGGGTTTAGGGTTTAGGGTCCGCTTTCAATTCAATTGTCTACCTTGCTGTCCATGTGATTCTCAATTCTTGGGACAATATTCCAGAACCCTATTATACCTCTATATAACCCTGTATACTCCTAAATAATCCCATATGATCCCTGTATAACACTATATAATCCCTATGACACTAGATGATCCCTATATAACCGTACAGAATCCCTGTCAGCACAATTACATTGGGGCTATTCTCCCCTAAACCGTCACATCTATTCTTACCACTGCCAACCTACTTCTGCTGCCCATGCTCCTACTAGCAGAATATACCCAAAGGATCCATGTGGGGTTTAGGGCAAAAAATCGGGCCACAAAGTATTTGCGGGAGCTACGCTTCATATTTCCTTGCGTAGAGCCTCCGAAACCAAAGAACGCCTGATGGCGGCCTTCCCTAAGGTCCAAGTACCTAATAATCAGATACTTACCCAGAACCTATACTATAATTTCTATTACCCAAAACTCAAGTACCTAATTATTGGATACTTGGACCCTCTGGGTTTGCCTTTTAACAATTTGGGGGGTTTCCGGGCTCAGATACAAGAATCTTCTCAATCTTTGCTCCAGGCGGATTGTTCCGAACCCTTACCTACACCCCAAACAAAAGTGTGTAAAATAATTGCCTTTTGGACTATATTTTGGGGTTTTGGGCTGTTATTTTACCTACTTTGGGGTCCAGGTAAACCCTAATATCTTGCCTGCGGGCGAAAGTTGAAATTCAACAAGCCATATTTCAAATCCCCAGATAGTAGGTAGTGTCCAGAAAGAAGGAGACGCAACATAGACCCCCAATATTATGATACTCATTATAGGTGCCCCAGCCAAAACCAATTTATGGAAGCCACTTTATAGTCACTTTGAGAGGCTTTGGCAGCCTACCCCCTAAGCCCTAACCCCTGAGCCCTAAACCCTAAGCCCGGTGCCTTAAACCCTTAACCCTGCGCCCTCTTAACCACGACCCTAAACCCCTAGCCCTTAGCCCTGAGCCCTAAACCCTGAGCCCAAAATCCTGCCCTCTAAACCCTAAACCCTGAGCCCTAGACCCTGAACCCTGAGCCCAAACCCCTGCCCTCTAAACCCTAAACCCTGAGCCCTTGAAACCCTAAAACCTGAGCCCTGTAGACCCTAAGGCCTCATGTTGCGTCCAAGCCCTGGCCCTTAATATTCAGCAACACATACATAGATTCACTGTACCGTTATGGGGTTTTCTCAGACTGCAGGCTCGTTTCTAGGGGGAATACATATGGGTGGTTGTCAAAATTATGGTCCCTTTTTGGGTACCCTAAATACTAGGTGCCGTATTATAATAAGGATCCAAAAAGGGACCATGTTTTTTGGGACAACCACCCATATATATACACACATAATATTCAGTTTTAGGGTTTAGGGTTTAATGTGTTTGTTAGGGGTTCCATCTAGCACAAATTTTACGGCGTGTAGGATTTCAAGTCATCTGGATCCCTTTTTGAGGATTCCCATACTAACAAGGCTTATAGTATGTGTTTAGGGTTTAGGGGTTTAGGGGTTTATATATAATTGCGGCCTATAAGGGGATGACAGTACCTTCCTGATTGTTCAGGCTTCCGCCTCGTGCGTTTCTAGTTAAAGCTTTTTAAATGTCCTGAGCCCAGAACCCGTGCTGCATCGACAGCGCAGTCGGCGTGACTTTCCTAAACCCCATTCGCAACATTCCCATCGCGCTGCCCGAATCTGGGATCCCTTGCAGTAAGCAAGGAATCAGCCGTTGCTTACAACGACTCACGCTAAAAACAGAAGGGCGCCCTCGCGCGAAGGGGAGCAGCCAATCTCTTTGTTTTGGAATTGTTTTTGGTTCCGGCCTCTGCGCTTTAGGTTTAGGGCCTAAGGCTTAGGGATTAGGGTTTTTAGGGTTTAGGGTTTATCATTTAGGGTTTGGTTTAGGGTTTAGGGTTTTAGGGTTTAGGGTTTTAGGGTTTAGGGTTTTGGGGCTTAGGGTTGGGTTTAGGGCTTAGGCTGGGCATCACTATGACTGAACGGGCAGTGGGTTACGTCAGTTTCATACTGGTTCAGTGTAGATTGAACTTTGCCTGAAGAGTGCTTGTGTCTGGGTTAAGCAAAGTCTCCAACATCCATCTCCCCAAAAGGTCCATTATAGGTAGGTATATACTAGTAGGCCGCAAAGGTGCTCCTATATAACTTACAACTCCTTTGGGGCTCAAGTACTGACTTTAAATTTAAACCTAGCCGGAGCCGTTGGTACATAATTTTCTAAACATAGGAACACTTGACATCATAATACAGAAAGCTGTAGCAGCGTCAAAGCAGAAACGACGACACCGACGACAAGGTAGGTATAAACTAGCGAGTAGCAACCAAGAAGGAGAAGGACTGGGAGTTGTAGTAGTGATCGCATTGGGACTTGTACTGGTGGTGGTGCTGGTGGTAGTGGTGGTGCTGCTGGTGGAGGGGCTGCTGCTGCCGCTGCCGCTGCCGCTGCCGTCGCCGCCGGTGGCGGTGGTGGTGCTGCTGGTGCAGCTGCTGCTAGTGATTTTTCTTGTGGTGCTGCTGCTGCTGCTTCTCCTGCTGCTGCTGCTGCTGCTGCTGCTGCTAGTGGTAAACTCGGGTGTCCAATTTGCAACAGCTACCAATCTTGCGTCCCGCTGCTGTACTTCTTGCCTCTCTCTTAACAAATCCCAGGGCTAGAAAGCAGCTCAGGCTGGAGGACTGGCGGGCAAAGTATAATATCAGGAGGAGACGGGAGTGTGTACAAGGACTACGTATATCAGGATGAGTACAGAGGTTGCGAGATGTTCAAGGAATATATACGGCTGATGCTAGGTCCCCAATGGCAAGTCTCGCAGGTATGGGAGCCAACGGGAGCTACTGAAGCTCATAGGTACACATTCTCAGTGAAATAAGTTTGCTCACCACCACCTAAGGATGGTTGCAAGATTAAGGAGTAATTGCGTAAGCCATCTTGTTTGGCGGGGTTTTGGGTCGGCGGTTGGCATCAGGAACCACAGGTACAAGCGCAAGAAACAACTGCAAATAATGTCAAAATCTTTCAGTTTGCCCAGTGCTTTGGCCCAAGCTCTTTCAGGTTTAATTAGCTAGTATGGGTGCTGCAGCTTCGCATGGCACGAATTTGAAACACGTTGCAAGGCAGACAGAAAAATGTTGCTCTCTTGTAGTTTGACACACTCCCTGCGCCCTAAACCCTCCTCCCTACAGTCTTGGGTTCCTCTACACCACCCCCCCTGAACTGATAGGGAGAGGAACCTCGCGGGGCTAGTATGCAGGGGGTGGCAAGGTACCCGGGAGAAAGCCTCATCCCTTATCTCAGGAAGGGTGACATCTGCATTCTGCTAGAAGCCCTTTACTCTGAACCCTAATCCTCCCGCGTAGAATTAAACCCCCACCCCAAGCCCGCCCTAATATGAAAAACTGCCCGCGGTGGTATATCAAAATATATTGGGAGTATCTAATAGGATTAAACCCGAAACCGAAAATCCATGCGCGGGTTTTGCGAGACCAGGGTTTGGAGTTTGTTTTAGATACGGACGTCTAGATGCAAAAGCTAGCACCGAAGTGGTGAGGGGGTATTGAAATTAGAGTGTCCTGCGGAATCGTCGGATTCAGAGTTAGGGTTTAGGGCTATCATTGCGCAAACGGGTGTTGGCCTGCACGGCCTAGGCTTGGGCCCTGAAGCAGGTATATGGGATCCCATTTGGGCGCTAAGTATATACGATATACGCGGTTTAGGGTTTAGGGTTTAGGGTTTAAGGCCCTAATCATGATCCCCTACCTTTGCCCGCACCTGTTTGCTGCTTCCTGGCAATGGGCCATTAACTAATTGGTCTTGTAAGGCTTTACAGGAACACAATACGTAAGTAAGGAGCCGCGGGTTGGGTTTCCTTTCTGTTGCACGGGACAAAAGCACAGCACCCAAAGGCTTAACCCTTAACCCTCCCCCGACACCCCTACACCTCAAACCCTACACCCCACATGAGACCTGGCGTAGATGAGCAAAGGCTTTACGGAGCGTAGGGAAAGGGTAAAGGCTCCTACCTGAATATGCCAGGCAATCAAGGGCCACGCGGATTAGGGGTTAGGGTTTAGGGTTTGGGAAGGTTGTCCCGCAGCCAACTCAGAAGTATGTTCTTTACAGGGAGGACTGGGGGGGAGGGAAAATTATGGTCCCTGTTGCAGGGTACCCACGAGAATACGGCCCCTGCGGGACTGGGTTGCTGTTAAACAAAGGGGTTGTATTGGGTTACACTATACAAGGGTATGCAAGGACTATATAGCACAGGGACCATGCAAGTACGATATAAGGTTTAAGGGCTTAGGGTTGGCCACCAGAGTTTTGGCATATGATGACGATGAGCATGAGGATGAGGATGAGGATGATGATGATGATTTTCCAAATTATGGTAACATTTTAAAATCCTTAAATAAACACCTTATGAATCCTCAACCCGAAAGCCATAAACCCAAAACCTCCAAATTCTGAACCCAAAACCCAAAACCCAAAACCCTAAAGCATAAACCCTAAACCCTAAAACCCTAAACCCTAAACCCTAAAATCCTAAACCCCTAAACCCCTTGGCAGCCATTCGGGATGGACCATCCTTCTGTTGCCCGCCCGCTTTTCGACTGCCGGGCCGCTAAGGATGTGGCCAAGAGAAGTTGAGGGTTAAGGGTTTAGGGTTTTAATTTAAGGGGTTAGAGTTTAAGGGTTTAAGGGTTTAAAGGTTTAGAGTTTAAGGGTTTAAAGGTTTAGAGTTTAAGGGTTAAAGGGTTTGGGGTTGTAGGGTTTAGGGTTCCAAAAAGCTACTGGGTTCCTTCAAAGGAGCCTAAATTGCTCGGTCGATGTTGAGGAACTCAGATTAAGTCATCATCATACGGGTATATAGTAAGTACAAGGGTTTCCTTACTATAGTAACTCAATTTAAGCTCCTTAACAGCAATCCAGATTAAGCTACCATAATGGGGAACCTATTCACTTGTTGCCACAGAACAAGGAAACGCTTCGATTTACTATATTTATCCACCTTATGGTAACTTAGTTTTGGTTTGTTAACATTTGGTGTCCCCTTGACCCTAAACCCATAATCTTGACAACCCCTAGCTGGCTGCCTTGCGTCTTGTCTTCCTGAAATGGCGGAAAAATTGAAAAGCAACCTCGATGAAGCGTGCTTCAGTCCATCATATCCGTCGGCGACCACACAGTAGCATAGTACAATTATTATCCCATGTAAGCTCTGCAGAACTACCACCTTTAGAGTACAGCGTAATAGACTGCGAAACCCAAGAATCATTTAGGCCTCCAATCCGTACCAACCCCAATATCATCCAGTTTCCACGATTTTTCCATTTGATTCGCCAGTATTCTGATTACTGGTGCCCTAAACCCTAAGCCGTAAACACGGTATACTCCCATGACCCCATTGAAGACGCGTATGTTACTGCTATAACCCCTTTAAATGGACCTATCTAACGCCGCAACCTTTTTGACGGAACCTCTTCTTGGGAGGCCGCAAATATTCCTAAGGAACCCTATGTACATTCACCAAAAAACCATAAGAAAAACCGTACTTCACAGGCGTTTCCAACCCTACTTAAACCCCGAGCCCTTCTTGCTGAACCTTAAACCCTACACCTAAACAATAACACAAACCGATTTCAAATAAAGTTTGATGTACAAGCCCTAAACCCTAAACCCTGCGCCCTTGTAGGGTAGCTTCCTCAAATAAGCGCACCTGCCCTCTAGATACTACATTTCAGGGACCCGCAACAAGTTTCAGGGTTTAGAGTTCCCAAAACCCTATACATCCTTACGCTATCACTATATACCCCTTATGTCATCTCTGTAAAGGTGGCCCCTACCTTTGGGAACCCCGCCCCCCTGTTTCCCAAAAATCGTTGTTGAGACCGGGGGGTTAAGGTTCAAAGTTCACCATTTAGGATGTAGAACTCCAAGTTTAGGATTCAGGCTCAGGGCTTGGGATTTGAAGCTAAACCTTAAACCCTCAACAAAATACTACTCACGATTTACTCGCTAGGTGCAGGGCTTAAGGTCTCCGAGCCCTAAACCGAAAAGCCTGCACCCAAAGCCCAAAAATCCTGAACCTTGAATCCCAAAACCCTGAATCCTACACCTAAGGTAGAACCCCGAGCCTGTAATAGTGGCTTTTAGGCATGTACGCGTACCCTAACATGGTTACCATTTCCCTTAGGATCACTATTGCAGGGTGGGCGGTCCACCTAACCGATACACCCTAGATCCTAGACCGTAATCCCTAAACAGAGGAATGCAACTGCTGAAAAACCCTTTCTGCGTAATTGTAAGGGCTTGTGGTTTGGGCTGACTGTAACTTCAAACAACCTCTAAGCATGTCCCCTTCTGTATCTGATCTCTTGTAGAGAAGGATGAAAGAGGGTGGGCTGCCAAAACCCTGACCCCAAAACCACGAGGAAGGGACTGCAACAATTCCTGAGGCACATGAAGTGAGGGGAGCTTGAAGAAATATACAGTTTGGGCAAGGCGCCCACTCTGCAACTTTTTATATAAAGGGTCGATTAGGGGTCTTATTAAGGGCTATATAGAAATATATATATATATAACTATATCATGAATGCTATCTAGCGTTCATGAGTGGGGGCAGTACCCAATACACAATATTTTGCTTGGTGGTCCGAACTGATGCAAGCATTCCTCCATTAACAACATAAAATTGGCGGTACCCAAGCTCTAAAACCTTAATCCTAAACACCACCCATGCCACTGCGCAACTCATACCTTAACTAGTCGGCGGTTTGGGGTTTAGGGTTTAAGGCTGGGGCTTTAGGGTAAACCCTAAACTGCTAGTTTAGGGTCTAAAGCATCTCGTAACCCTTAAACCTTACAGCCTAAGACCTTTCAGCCCTCGGCAGAAAACATGTTCAAAATAATCCCTCAACATCCCCTCTAAGTCCTAATCCCTACCCCCAGACCCCAATCCAAAATTCCAAGTACCCAATAATTAGGTACTTGGGTTTTGGGTAGAAGTAATTATAGTATAGGTTTTGGGGAAGTATCTGATTATTAGGTACTCGGACCCTTAGGGTAATATAACTTAGGAGGACCCCGCCACCCTGTAATAGTGGTATAATAGGAATATAAGAGGACCCTAATATAATCCCTATTATCCCCTATAGTCACTATTACTGGGTGGGGGGTCCACCTAAGAAATCGGCTTTAGGGA
>CAJNIZ010046482.1:116581-128261 GCA_905231905.1 Symbiodinium pilosum | reverse complement strand
GAGTCTGGGACATGGGGGACTGTCAAAATTATGGTCCCTTTTTGGGTCCCTATTATAATACGGGGCCTAATACGGGGCCTAATTTAGGGGACCCAAAAAGGGACCATAATTTTGACAATCTCCCACATAGGGTTCAAGGTTGTAAGAACTTCTGCTGCACTTGAGGTTGTTCAGGATTTGGCTTGTCCTTGGTTCGGTTTGTGCCAGTTTCCTGGCAGTTGTTCTTGTGGCCCATGCGGTGTCACATGCGTTGAATTATAGGCCTCCATACACAAATGGTGTTGAGGCGATAGACAGGCAGTCATATTGTTGATGGAGGAAATCCTGCACCAGCTTAAGTACCTTAGGTCCCAGGAATTGCAGTGATCAAGAGGCCCTTAGCAGTGCAAGATTTCTTCCATTAACCGCAAACCCTAAACACCAAATATCAAACCCTACATTAAGGTCCCGACATATTCCTATGATACCGCGCAGTACCGGTTCCTATACCAGCATACAACATCCTAAAAGGTCCAAAAGGTTTAGGGCTTAAGGTTGAAGAGTTTAGGGTTGGCAATTTACGCCCCGTAACCTTCAGAACAATTCCTGGCGTAAGAATCCCAAAGTGTATGGTTATTCTATGATGGACCCTTGAGGCACAAAGCAGTTTGGTTGTCGCTCTGTGATTTTGATAGTTGGGCCCCGGCCCTAAGCCGCGCGGGAACGGTATAGGATTTAGGGTTCAGTGTTCGGGGTTTAGGGTTTAAGGCTCAGGGTTTAGGGTTTAAGGTTTAGGGAAAGGCTGAAACATGGCAAGTAGGGTCATTCCCCCTTTACAGTAGCTGTCCTTGAGTCTTAAAGAGTCCTATTCAGGGGCTATTGCAACTCGCACTATCCCTTGTTTTAACGATTGTTATGCTGAACCCTAAGCCCTAAACCCTAGTCAAAGCCGAAACCCTAACCCCTAAACCTTGAATCCTAAGCCCACCTCAATCCTATACTCCCTAAATCCTAAACCCCAAGCCCTTAAAAACCCTAAGTCCTACACCTCAATCCTAAACCCGGAATCCTAAACCCTACGCCCTAAACCTAAATCCTACACCTCAACCCCATGCCCTACATCCTAAACCCCTAAACCCAACACCTCAACCCTATACCCTAAACGCTTAATCCTCAATCCTACACCCCGGAACCTAAACCCTAAACCTAAACCCTGAACCTAAACTGTCAGCACGCCGCCGGTTTTCTGCGATGTTATGTTAGAATCATGTCTGAAGCCCTTTGCTACTCATGCCCCGGTCCTTCTCTGAGTTTTTGAAAGGATAAGGGTTCAAGGTCTAGGATCTTAGGGTTTCACCCTCAACCCTAAACCCCTAAACCTTTCAGTTTTTAGGGTTTAGGGTTATAGGGTTTAGGGGTTGAAGGTTCCCAGCTAATAAAACCCTGGCTAGAGCTCCACTTGAAGTCACTCCAAGTCTGGGTTTAAGGCTTTAGGGTTTAGGGTTTAAGGGTTAGGGTTTTCGGTCTGGGGTTTAAGGCCTGCATCGGAGAAAAAAGTTTGCTACGCGAACCGGCTGACTTACTAGGAGCTTTATGCTCTCCCAAGAAAACATGAAACCCAAAAAGGAACCCTAGCAAGACTGATGTCCCCGTAAAGGTGGACTTTGCTTGAGGGAGGGTTAGGTTTCGGGTTTAAGGGTAATTAAGGTTCAGGGTTTAGGGGTAATTAAGTGTTAGGGTCTAGGTTTCATAAGTTTGGGATGCCATCCTCAAAACTCTAGCGAATGTCAGAGCGTCGTGGCAAGTCACACCCCAAGTAAAGCGGCTCTGTTATGGACCTCGAAGCCAGGGCTTAGGGTTCAGGGTTCAGGGTTTCCTGGCCGCTGAACCATCAAACTTGGCTTTCGCATTGCGAGAGGTAGGCTTTCAGCGTTGCCCCTTTTCTCCTATGGAGCCTTGCATGCCATGTTCCTAAACGCAAAGCGCGCAAATCCCAATGCTCATTGACCATGCAGCATCGCTCTGCTAAGTCGTGTTAACTGGCATTCCGCCGCACAAGGCTCAGTTTGCATGTGAGCTGCTCCAGCTTTGCGTCTTGCTCTTGGACGACACCCTCGCTGTCATCGACATCATCGAGGAGTTCCAGGAGCTTTTCCTCGAGTGTAAGCGAAGTACTCGGCGGTGGTGAGGGAGGTAGCTAGTGTCAGGCCTGCAAATGTGTGACAGGACAACGTCCCTCTTAGCACCACAGGAAGAACACCACCTGGGATGTGGACAGTCTCTAGAGATGTGTCCACCCCTTCCACAAGCCAAGCACAGCGCAACGTTTGAAGTGGGTTCTTGCCCTATTTCAAACTGAGTCACGACCATGTAGCCTCCACCGCCTCAATCCCGAAGCTCAAGCCTAAACCTTCCCCCAGACGAACACGGAGGTCAAAAAGGTGCGCATCTTGGACTTCCACCCTTCCATGGTAGCCTAGAAAGGTGTAGCCAAAAGCCCCTAAAGGTAAAGGGTTTAGGGCTTAGGGTTGCTAAGCCCCAAGACTTAGAAGACGAAATGTACGTACAGTGAGTTATAGGGTCTTAATTCCCTTGATGAAATATCACGCTAAAGCTCTAAACGCGAAACGAAGTAGTTGTAGTGAAACCCTAAACTCTGAACTCTAAAATCCCAATTTACCCAAACCCCTGGGGTCAAAACCCAACCCCTAAGCCCCTAAAGCCCGAACCCTAAACCCCAGACCCTGAGACAAACAAATGTCAAACCCAAAGGCCTAAACCCCGAGAACCCCACACCTCAATCTTAAACCCTACATAGCAGCTTCCATTTCATCTCCCACGCTCTTTCACTGTGATTCTGCATCAATGGAAGCACTTCCCCTTAAACCCCAAACCCTGTGTACCCTATGGCTACCCATATAATAATACAGATATCCAAACGAAAGCCCTAAACCTCCAGACCCCAGGCCATAAACTTCCAAAACCCGAAGCACCCAAAACCTAAACCCTAAATCCCCTATAAAACTTTAACTCCCAAAACTCAAAACACTAAACCCCCTGAACCCTGATCGTTGTGCAGTGGCTCCGGGTGACCACGGCTGCCACAGGATGCCAATGAAGGCGGATCCATCAGACTGACCTCACTCTTACCGGCCCCTTTAATGGTCTAGGGCTTAGGGTTTAGGGTTTAGGGTTTAAGTCCTAAGCCCTAAACCCCTAAACCTTAACCTTATAACCCTTAACCTGGTTTAGGGGGCTTAAGGCTTGGGGTGACGTACCTGGATTTAGTAAGGCCCTTTTACGGCTCATGGTTGGGAATGTATTGATATCTAGGGATATAGGCCATAACAAGAAGTACCTGGTTTTGGGGGATGTATAGGGATGATGTAAAGAACATGGAAAGTGCTATTAGGGGCTGAACGTTTGCGTCTAAACCCTATAAACCCGAAACCCTAAACCCTAAACCCTAAACTGAGGGTTTCAGGGTTTAGGGTTTTGGGCTTTACAGTTTCAGAGCTTAGGCCTCAGGGGTTTCAGGGTGCAGGCTTTACCAGGTTTAGGGTTTGGTCTATGTAGGGGGAGAAGTACATGAACAACAGTGGAACAGAAACGGAAAATCAAATGGACACTTGGTATGTATATATATATATATACATGTGTATATATATATGTATACATATATTTCTATATACGTATATATATAATATGGGGAGTATGGTTTCAATGTGGGGGCACAGCTTTCAAAAGCGGCATAGGATATGGCGCACAGCATTCTGTAAGTAGATATTGTGCATGGGTTACACGCGGATCAAGTGGGCAAATATGGTTACAATCTGGGGCCTCGCAGAGTTTAGGAAGATTCGGGCACAAGTAAACGGCCTTTTCGTCCTGGTGGTTGAGTCAGTTGAGCCCGGTCAGGCTGCTTCTTCTGACCCTACAAATCACATAAACCCTAAACCCTCAACTCTAAACCCTAAACCCTAAGACCCACACCCTGAAACCAAAAAGCATTACATAGTCTTTGTTTGCATTGTTTTCCGGGCTTTCGGGCTTTGAGGTTGCGGTTTGTGTTTGTCTCTTTTGGGTGTTCATATGGTAGTTTCCCTGCATAGGGGGACCCCAATACAGACTCCAATATGTTATAACCCCTAATATGGGGATCCCCCAAAATACCACGAATTTTGGGAAGTCTCCACATTGCAGTACTTACAGAATTGCTTGGAGTTCTCAGTGGTGCAGGATTTCCTCCATCCACCAAAGTAGTCTTCAAACTCAAAACATTTGTAGGGTTTAGGGTGTCCTCTCAACCGTGATGCGGGATACCCTAAGCCCTAAACCCTAGAAGCTAAGCCCCCAAAGTAGATAAAAGAATGGCACAAACCTTTCAAAGCAGCCTGCGAAGCTACTATTCCTAATACTTTTGGGGTCTAGGTAATCCATAACTTATGGTTTAAACCCTAAACCCTAAACCCCAAAACCCTAAACCCTAAACCCTATTCCTAAGCAACCCATGGGTCACGCACCTAAACCAAGGATGATGTCCTACTTCGCATGGGCTTCCCCGCTGGGTTTAGGGTTTAGGGAACAAATAGTCCCCCTTAAGTAGATAGACTATTGGGTATTGGGTGGGTCGTATTATAATATATCCAAAGCCATATTCTATCTACTTAAGGGGGACTCTATACCCTAAAACCCTATAGGTTCTAGATATCCCTATCCTACACCAAAAGACGTAATTAGGTCATGTATATATACATATACACAAGTGCCTACCTCCGACCCTCAACCCTAAACCCTAAAACCCTAAACCACCACCTTAATTCGTCGGGAGACTGGAAGTGGCACCGTGAGGTCATGGGGCGCTGGAGGTGTACCGAACTCCTGCTTAGCATGCCTGGAGAGAAATGGCAAGGGTTCTTAGTTTTAGGGTTTAGGGTTTAGGGTGGAGACAGAAGGCAAGGGTCCTTATCATCGTGGCACTTACGCCCCCTACTAAGAGTTAACCCTTAGGTACCTATAATAGGAATATCAGGGGCTCCTAATGGGTTAAGGGTCTAAGGTCCAAGAAATGGCAAGGGTTCTCAGTTCCCTTTAAGGTTTTCGGTTCGGGGCTCAAGCTGTACAAGTAACTGGGCTGAGTAGGTATGTTCCGAAACACCGGCCTTATCTGCGAGACTCATTGTGAGAGACTTGCCCCAAACCCTGAACTGCCCCTCTAAACCCTACCTACACCCCCAAAGTATGTAGAATAATTGCCTTTTGGGCTTTATTTAAGGGTTTTGGGCCATTATTTTACCTACTTTTGGGGTTTAGGTAAGCCCTAATTAAAACATACTGTGGATGGAGGAAATCTTGCACCACCTCAAGTCCCTAAAGTCCTAGGAATTACAGCAGTTTAGGGCCCCTAGGTGGTGCAAGATTTCATCCATCAACAGTATCAACTGGGAGATAAGGTTTCTCAAGCTGTCGGGCCCTTGAAAAGGTCGCAGGGATATAGCCCCCTTAAGTAGATAGAATATGGCTTTGGGTATATTATAATAAGATCCAAAGCCATATACCCCACATTCCATCTACTGGAGGGGGACCATAGGTACAGGGCTACGAGCTTCTCTATAACAAGGTTGGGCCCTTGGGTTCTGAACGGATATGCACGTTCGGCATGCATAGTGGGGTCCCCTGGCAGGAGTATGTAGTCGTTTGAAAAGCTCCCCGGCGTCCCGGGATTCTGGGTTCAGGAGTTTACGGCATTCAGGGCTTTTGGAGGACCTGAGCGCTTGTATATGGGGCTTGAGGCTCAGAGTATACGCCTGCCTTCTAGTGTTTACAACGTCTAGGGTTTCCAGGCATTGGCATGTGACTTACCAGGCAAGCATATACCACTCAGGAACCCCAACAAGTCGTACTCCTTGAGGGTGTACTTGGAGGGTCAGGGGTGCTTAGTAAGTTTGGTAAAAACCCTACAACTCATATAGTACCCCTGCCATTATTAACCTAGTTACTGAGTCCCCCTGACCTTCCAAGTAAGGTTTAAGGTTTAGGGACCTTGAACCTTATGAAGTGATGCTAGGTCTCCTACAGCCTCTAAGCCCTGGATTAGTGTTTAGGGCTCAGGGTGTTTAACAGTGTACGTAACCTCAAGCCCTATACCCAAACCCGTGTTGCTCTTTGCAGGAGCTCCATATGAGTAGCTTTTCGCGGTGGAATTGCATTGCATAATATTCCTCATGCAAAATACCATAACTAAGGGAGGATATGATGATTCGGATATTGGGAGCCATAGTACCCTCTTGAAACCCTAAACCCTAAACCCCTAAACCCTAAACCCCTATATAACCGCAATATACCCCTAATATATAACCCATTGTAGTAGTTTCCATTTTCTTTTCCATTATCCATATTATAGAAGTATGCTCCTTGTCCTGCCTAATTTCACCACTGTATGTAATGGATCCTAAGCCCTAACCCACACCCCTGATTGATAACCCTAGGGGTTAGGGTTTAGAGTTTAGGGCACCAATATTTGGATCCCTATCATAATTCTTGCTAAGCGGAGGGGGTTGATTTATCAGGGGTCTACACTACATCAAACCCTAAACCCTAAGCCCTAAACTATACCCTAAGCCCTGAACCCTAAATGATACCTTACCTTATGTATATAGGACGCCACAGCCTTGAATGAATCCTTGAGAACCCAAAAGACTGCGGACGGAGGGTTCAACTCCCCTCCCTCAAAATTGATAGGGTTTCGGGTTGAGGGTTTAGGGTAAGGGTTTCCCCCTATTACTATTTATTTCCAATATATTATGGTATACCGTAAATCCACAATGGATAGTCGCATTGATAATCTTACTGGGGGTTAGCAGGGAATGCTTTGTGGGCTTCGGTTGTGATTGTTTGTTTACTTGTTTTCTTTTGTGCGGGTCAGGGTTTAGCATTTAGGTTTGGGGGTCCTCCAGATTTTGTTCAGAATTTAGGCTTTGGGGTTTGTAGAGGTTCCCTGAACCCGAACCCCAAATCCTAAACCCTAAGCCCTATAAGTTGGGTCACAATATCTCGAGAGGAACACCCCGTCGCACAATCCCCACTCCACTCCGAGAGTGTATGTCTGAAATACCTTTTCTCAATCATTGGCAAGAATCTAGGGTCTAGGGGCTAGGGCCTAAGGGCTTAGGGTTTGGAAAGAACCCTGTGTAAACGAACAGAGCTCAACTTAATCAAAACAATCATCGTTTTAAGCAAGCGAATTTCCATTTATCCAGGGGCCCCCATTTGTAGCCCGCAAAGGAACTGCCACAAAATGAGCAGTCTTTTCTGGGAAGCCCGCATCAAAAATCCGGGCTGATCCAAAAAACTCAGAACACCTCCTTCAGGAGTCCATGTACTCAATATAATAAGGGTTTAGGGTTTAGGGTTTAGGGTATGTGAGATTTGGATAACAGTACATGTAGCGAAGGTTTCGCTTCAAATGCTGCTTTGGGGTATATAAGGGTCTTTCTAGCATAGAACCAATCTTACTTACATAGGGTATACAGGGCTCCATAGGGCTAACCCCAAACCTTTACCAATGAATCCCCAAGTTTTAGGTTCTGTGGGGTCTAGGTAAACCTGGAGCCTGCTGAGCTCTGAAATTTTCTGGGTTGCTACTAAGGAACGTAAATACCATAATGGGTACATACAGTAAATAAACAAGGGTTTCCCCAATATAGTAGTTTAATAAAGGTCCTTAACAGCCACCCAGCAAATTCCCTATATAGCCCCTTATAACCCCAGTTTCGTCCATTGTCTTTTCTATTTGATTCTCCATTGCTTCCAGTTATGCAGCAGAGTTGCACTAGAGACCCAGGCATTCCCTGCATCATTGGAAATGCAAGCGCCAAACGCACAGCGATTTGATTTTTGTGGCTAATGCTTGAGCAAGACGCTTTGGCAATACAGGATTGGAAACATTTCATGGACCAAAGACCATGCAAACTCAGGGTCCAAGGACAACCCTGAACCTCCCACAAACCCATTATCATGGCCCCTAGCTCCAAAATAGTGAACGTTTCATGGCCAACCCTGAACCCTGAACCCTTAAACCCAAAAACCGCAACCCTTAAACTCAAAAACCTTAAATCGTTTTAGCCTATTTAGGGTTTAGGGTTTAGGGTTTAGGGTTTAGGCTACCTGGTGCAGTTTAGGGTTTAGGGTTCAGGGAATGGGGGGGAAATGGATTATAGGGATTATGCTTAGGGGTTATATAGGGACTACTATAGCAATGCATTCCCCCATTCCCTCCTAAGCACCAGGGAGAAGACTATCCTGTTTCCCCAAAGATTCCAAGTATCTGTGTACAGTCATTCAAAGTACGTTTTCAACCCTAGACCCCAAACATCCTAACCCTAAACCCTAAACCCTAAGCCCTAAACCCTAAACCCTAATATCCCTAAACCCTATACACTAAACCCTAATATCCCTAAACCCTAAACCCTAATATCCCTAAAACCCTATAGACCCAGAAGTGAGGGGATGGCTGGCGGTAGTATCTCCAGGGCCTTGGATCCTACTTTCCGTTTTTTCCCGCAACTGTTCTCGGGGCTTCTTTGGTATCTTCAGTGCATCTGCTTCCTTGTTAGGATGCAAGTTACAATTCAAAAAGCATGTCCCTCAGTATTTGGTTTTCGCGTCAGGGAAAACATATCCGATAACGTCCTCGGTAGGCGCAAAATGTGGAACCTGTCCTTCTGCACTGCAAGGAAGGGGCGGGCTAAACGCTGCGGGAAGGCGATGCTTACGGCTTATGGTTTACCAGCCCTGAACCCTGAACCCTAGTTGATCTCATCAAGAAACTTGAGCGCTTTCCTTCCCGAAAAGCCAACTCGCACAATGTCTTATGTCTCAAGGCTTTGGTTTAACCAGAGTGTACAGGGCTGGGCAATAGCGGAGGCCGCATCACGACTGCTACAACCATAAGCATGATTGCATGCGTTGCTTTTTTTTGATATTCAACTGAGCTGCTCTTGCAGTAGCCCGCCTAGCATGAAGGAACTTCTCAAAAAGCTGTTCAGGGAGCCCTCAACTTTCAATGAGACCTCGACCATGGTCATAGATGGACACAGAATCGACATGACACTTTCAACAGTCTCTCCCCTGTACAACCTCCCTTTCCAAAGAACTAGGCAGAAATAAAACCAACCTGTATCCAAAAAATGTCCCACAGTCTCGCAAGCCCTAAACCCTAAACCCAAAACCCAGTTGTGTTTCAACATATACCCACGTCTTGAGCTAAATGCACCTACCTGTTTTGGGAGTCAATGGAGCTTCCAATGATAAGAAACGCGTAAAATTGCACCCCTTAACTTTTTTTGGTGTTAAGGGTTTAGGGATTAGGGTTTAGGGCTTAGGGTTTAGGGCTTAGGGTTTAGGGATTAGGGTTTAGGGCTTGGGGCGCAACCCAAGGGCTCCTGTTTGTTGGTAAGGAATTATGGTGTACTTTAGTTATCTGGTAGTTTACCACATAGCGGGACACCACAGTAGACCCCAAAATACTATAATCCGTATTCTGGGGACCCCGAAAATGTTGCCCAACCCTAAACTTGAACATTGTTGAAATACTTTGTCATAAAGATGCCGTTCCATTCATAGTTGGTTCTGGTATACGTAATCATGTGCCCGTGCCCTAATCCCTACCAAGAACCCTAACCCCTGACTCTCTGAAAACATACACCCTAGAACAGAAACAACACAGTGAAACCCTCCGGGCAGAGGACGTCAGACGAACACACCACAGTCAGCAGCTCGGCAATCGTCGCAGTGGGGCCTCCGAGGGCTTCGGTTTTGGGTTCATTACAATTACTTCGGGTTTGGGAGGGGGGGTGGGTGGGTGTGATGTTTTTATTTTTAGTACCTGGACCCCAAAAGTAGGTATCATAATCGCCCAAAACACCTAAAATATAGCCCAAAAGGCCATTATTCTACGCACTTTTGGGGTGTAGGCAGTTGTAAATCCATTTTGTCCTGAGGACTCGGGGTTTAGGGGTTCAGGGATAGGGAGGTCGGCCTCAGGATTTACGTTGACTACTACTGCTGCCTAGTTGAAGATGTTAAGGTTTAGGGATTTAGGGTTTAGGGTTTAGGGTTTAGGGGCTTAGGGGTTTAGGGTTTAGGGTTTAGATGTGAGGCAAGGAGACTTTCTGCATGAAACACCATTCTTGCGTGAGCCCCCATAGGCCCTATAGACCTGCTATAGCATACTGATGATCATTTTCTAGATTATTAGTAGAGTATAAGTTCTAAAGGAATGGAAGAGGACATGAAAAAGGTATTTTCTTGGCGACTCAGGGTGCTACCACGCGGATCTCCATTCCCTACTAACCGCCACTCATGCAATTTTTCCATCAGCAGCATCTGGCTTTGAGAGCACGACAAGAACCTTCATTTGAGATTAGGGTTTAGGGCTTAGGGTTTATCCTTAGCTGCTCGGGATCATGCATACCTTTGTATACAGCAGCTTGCCCAGATATTTGAGTCCTGAGCGATGGGCACTCGACGGGGGTCAAGCGTGGGTATTTCCGTGGGTTAAGCTTTGTAACCCAAATCCCAAACTGATAAGGACTCCCAAAAATGGGACCCAATTGTTGGACACCCTAGCCTAGAACCTACATGCTACTTCCATACATTCCTACATAACCCTCAAACCTTAAACCCCTAAACTCCTAGACTCTGAACACCAAGCCTTAAAGCCCAATAAGTTACCTAAACCCTAAGCCTTAAAGCTTAGGCCTATGACTCTATAACCCTGTATCCCCCCTCAGAGGGACCCTTGTCTTTTGAAGCCCGGTATGGGAGTATCGAAGCAAGCTATGAGTCTCCTAGCCAGTTCGCACTTAGTACTTACAAGGCTAACATCTTAGGTTTTAGGGTGAGTCTGTTTTAGGAAGTCTGGTGAGAAAACGTTGGGAATCTCTTGAATAGGTAATAGAATATCTTTTGCGGAAGCTACAGGGACTGGTTCGGGGATTCTACGGGGCTCCTTGAAGGGATCCACCGCTCCACGCCGAGCAGTTGTGGAATAAAGGGTTTAGGTTTTAGGGTTTAGGGCTTAGGGATGTAGAGTTGAAGGGATTTAGAGCATTAGGGATGTAGAGTTTAGAGATCTAGGGTCTAGGGATTTAGGGTTTAGGCCATTCTCACTGTCTCTCGTGCTTAGCCTTGAGGTACATCGGGGAGGTTTGTCGGTGGGCTAGGTTAGGGACCTGCATGTTGATGTGCCAGCTCCTGTATGACCGTCTATACCAAAGCACTGGAAATTAGGGTAGTATAGAATACCCAAAGTCACCTAGGATTTCGAAAATACCTACAACCTAGACCGTAAACCCTGAACCCTAGACCTAACCGTGATCCCTAAACCCTAAACCCCGAAACCCTAAACCCTAATCCCTAAACCGTTATCCCTAAACCCTAAACCCTGAACCCTAAACCCTAAACCCTAATCCCTAAACCCTTTACCTCTCCCAGCCTTGAGAGAGCATGATCCTCTCCCAGGGAGTGCCCAGCACTTTGGTCATTGCTGTCTTGTGGTTGTAAGCCTGAGCTTAAGCTCGCCGAGGTGGTTTAGGGCTTAGATTTGTGGTTCAGGGTTTAGGGCTTAGGGTTTAGGGTTGAGGGTTTGGGTTTAGGGTTTAGGGTCTGGGGTTTAGGTTGAGGGTTTGGGTTTTAGGGT
>CAJNIZ010046482.1:77266-89673 GCA_905231905.1 Symbiodinium pilosum | reverse complement strand
TTCATCCATCAACAGTAGGGTCCTTATTTGGGGGTTGGGTTGCCAAAATTTCCTTCTTATCTGCCTCTTTCCCTCAGGGTTCACAGCTTGGGGATTCGGAGTTTGAGGTTTTAGAGCTAATCGATTAAGATTTCTGAGTTTTAGGACGTCGGAGTGTGAAGTTTTATGGCTTGGGTTTTCGGGGTCAGGGTACTTTCAGAACAACCTCTTTCCGAAAGGTCCAAGCAGCTGGTACGTTATAGGTATGTGTATATAAATATATATATCCCACACAAAATGATATTCGCCAAGCCCTGCTCGACTACATTGCTACATGCTGGTTGCAAGTAAGAACGTGCGGGAAAAGATTCCTACGTAGTCCCTACATGAACAACACCAGTATGGGAGTTTCGATTTTCTGTTCCATTCCTTCATACACTACCAGCCACCCTCACTAAACCTCAATCCCGATCAGCCCCAAACCCTCGTCCCACAACCCTAATCCCTAAACCCAAAGCCCTGAAGCCTAAACCCGAATTCCCAAAGCAGACCCAAATGCCCAAAAGCAAGCCCTGTAGTGGTCCAAGTACACGCGCGTACATCATGATCAGTATAACTATTAGGGTTTACGGCTTGATATACTCACCAAAAAACCTGTACGTACTAAACTTCACTCTAAACTGTAAACCCTATCCCTTCTAGCTAAAGCTCAAGTACTCAAGTATTGAATACTTGGACCCTCTGTGAGGATAACAGCCCCACCTCCTCCGGTCTAGGATTTAGGAGTCAGGGACCTAAGCCCTTGCATCATGCCAGATCAAATTTCGAGTTCCACCGCCCTTTCCATTTGATTCGGTTTAGGGTGTAGGGTTTAGGTATCACCTTAAACCCCAAAAACACCTCAAGCTCTGATTCCCCCTATAACTCCGTCCCTTCTGTCTAAACCCTAAACCCTAAAGCCCTAAACCTACTCTCAGCAAAATCAGCCACCCACCTGGCAACAGTGTCGTAGGGCCCTTCTCCCCCTCCAGCTAAGCTCTCGATGAGCACCTGCCTGAGGGTAGAAGAAAAGCATGCAAACAGGTACATATGTACTATCATCAAACTCCGGGTTTAGGGTTTAGGGTTATCAAACTCCTTAAAGGGTGCGTTATATGGGGAATTATATAGGGCAGTATTGTAGAGGCTATTCAGGGGGATGCTAGGAGTTTAGACTATGGCTCATGTAGGGTTGAAAGTTTGGGGGCTTTAGACTTTGGAGTTTAGGATTGAGATTCTAGGGTGTGTGGGTGTAGGTTGGCATATTAAACTAATTATGACAATTGTGAGGAGAATCAAACGGACAAGAAAATGGTAATGAAATGGAAGCTGGGATCATATTAGGATTTAGGTTTTGCGGGCTACGTAGATATATTGCGAAACAATTGTGTTCTGTATCTGGGATAGCAATTGTAAGAGGCTACGAACTCTTATCTGGGCTTAACAAAGGGTTTTCCCGACCAAGTATGGCAGTGCCAGAAGTAGGTTGGATGCTAAGGGGCTGTGATGGAGGGCTCTTGCTTGGTGTAGTTGACTAGTCTTGAGGTGTGAGCATTGTCCTTGAGGCTTCGCGTTATGAGGTTCTCAACCCCAGACCCCTGGGAGGATCTAGAAAGTAGATCCCCCTTAAGGGTTCCTAGGAATTACCCAATGGTAGTATAGGCTACCAAATTGGGGGTTCTACTTTCTAGATCCTCCCAGGGGTCTGGGACAGTATGGAGACACGTTTTTGGGATGCTGCATAATGGCATTCCGGACTGAGCACAGTTGAGTTGGATTTAAAAAGGGGCTTAGGGTTTAGGGGTTAGGATTTAGGGTTTAGGATTTAGGGTCTTAGGGTTTAGGATTGAGGGTTTAGGGCATATCCAGGGTTCGAGGTTGTTCAGAGTTTTCAAGGCATAGGGTTTTAAATAAGTCAACCCGAAATAAACCCCAAGCTGTAAACCCTAAACTTGCCCAAAAACCTAAGCCCTATATAACCCCATTATAGCAGTTTCCATTCTATTTTCCATTATTCCGATATAACCCTAAACACTAAACCCTAAAACCCTAAGCTCTCAATCGCTTTTGGGACCCTAAACCCTAAACCGTGAGTGGTTCTTGTGTCAGTTCCAGAGTTCCTTTAGGTCGCGGAGCTCCGAACAACCAACCGCCCCCCTAAGCATGAGTGGGTTTAGGGTTTAGGATTTACGGTTTAAGGTTTAGGGTTTCCCTAAACCCTAAACCCTAAACCCTAGAAACCCTTAGGTCCAGGGTCTAGGGCTTAGTCCTAGAGTATTGGCCTGAGAGCGTCTACAGTCCCAATATGTTAGGGTTTAGGGCTCAAGGCTTAGGTGTAATGCCCTAAACTTGCCCTAAAACCTAAACCCTATATAACCCCATTCTAGTAGTTTCCATTCTATTTTCCATTCTGCCAATATAGCCTTAAACCCTAAAACTGAATATATGTTCTTAGCTAGGCGGAGGTGGGTTCTAACCCCAAATTGCAAAACCCCGTCTCTGAGACCCCAACCAACAGCTCTGGGAAAAAGAATCTCGCAATTACTGGGCTCCTCCCGTAAAAGAAGAGAGAGAAAGGGGCTTCCTTTTGAGTCTCCCTTTTTTAGTACCAAAAAACCCTAAGGGTCCAAGTACCTAATAATCATATACTTACCCAAAACCTGTACTAAAATTCCTGTTACCCAAATCCCAAGTACCTAATTATTGGGTACATGGACCCTCTGGGTAATTTGAAGAACCCTAAACCCTGGCGCCCTAAGGCCCAAAACGGCGGGTTACCCAAACTCCAAAACTAGGACCCTGTAGCTGGAAGCTCTAAAGCTGAACGTCTTGTGGCTTAAAAAGGGCTGCGTGACCTCCCAAACCTGCTGTATAGAAATCCATGTGATGGAGATGCGCTACGTCAGGTTCCACGTTTACCCGAACCCTAAATCCTAAACCTTAAACTCTAAATCCTAAACCCTAAATCCTAAACGCTAAACCCTAAACCTATCCAAACAAACTTCAAACCTGAAAGGGAGATTTTCAGAGGCATCTACCCTCTTCTGAACCCTGAAATTATATGGTTTAGGGTGTAGAGTTTAGGGTTCAGGGTGTTTAGGGGTCAGGGTGTTTAGGGTTAAGGGTGTTTAGGGTTAAGGGTTTAGGATATTGGAGTCATATTGGGTTGTATGGGGGTTGTATAGGGGTTGTATAGGGATTAAGTGGGTAATCCGATGGAACAGAAAATGCGAAATGTATTCAAAACTGGGTTTATAGAGTGGCTTAAAACACCAAACCTTCAATACCTGCAGTCAAAGATGCTGCTGGTTGTGGAATCGTCGCAGGAACCTGGCGTTCAATCGAGAACTAGAGCATTACCTCCGCTTAGTGCGGCAATGAAGGATTGTGTGCATTTGTTTGATCTGGGGTTTATTTCTTGTTAACCCGGGGACTCTTGGGTTTAGGATTTGAGGCTTAGGTATATGGGTGGTTGTCAAAATTATGGTCCTTTTTTGGGTACCCTAAATATTAGGGGCCGTATTATAATAGGGATCCAAAAAGGGACCATAATTTTGACGACCTACCATATATGTTATTATCAATGCGGAAGATTGACAGCCCCTCTAGCCCCCACCCTCGCGATTATCATGCGCTAAGTTGTCAAAACTAAGCCTTTAACCATAAACCCTGAACCCATGAGAATGCTACAGACTCCTCATTTCAAGGGGGCAGCTTGATGAAATACCTTTTACCAAGGGGTGGCCCGTGAAAACGGAATGTCTACAGCTTTATAGAGGTTGTACAATGAAGTCAGTGTAGTAAAGATTGCAACATCATTTGCAAACTTACCCCAAACCCTAAACCCTAAATCCTAAACCATATGGTCATCATCACGGGATCCAGGGTTAGGGCGTGGAGAGTGTAGGCGTTCATGGGCAATGAAGACTGGGTTAGCCACAGCTCCAAAAAGCGACTACTGAGCCTCTGCTCAAAACTAAACCCGCCTCAACGCCTAAGCTAAACCCTAAACCCCAGACCCTAAAGCCTGTAAACCCTACACCCTGAAAGTCACACTCTAAACTCTGAACCCTCAACCCCTGGCCACTAGGCTCCTCAGACCCAATAAGATTCACCTTTCCAAAGGGTCCACTATAGAACAATCATGTACCCTAAACCCTAAACCCTAAAAACCCTAAAACACTAAACCCCTTAACCCTAAACCCTAAACCCTAAAACCCTAAACCCCTAAACCCTTTTGGGTCCTTGTAGCAAATATAATTACTTCGGCCTCTGGAGTGAACGCTTCTTGTGGTGGTTGAACCAAGTAAGATTACATTCCTTATACAAAATACTATACCCCTAATGGAGCACATAATTTAGGGTTTAGGGTTTAGGGTTTGGGGTTTAGGGTTTAGGGTTTGTCACATAATCTTATTCTATATCGGGGTCTATAGCAAGAATATGATTCCTTATATAAATACTATACCCCACATGGAGGATAGAATCCTATTCTATATCGGGGTCTATAGTCTTATTCACGGACGTCTCTTGGTCAAGTGAATCAAGCGCTGAGCGCTTCGGCTCCTCCAATTATTGGGGTCCCTAAACCCTAAACCCAAATAAAATACTACTCACTTCGGCTTCTGGGAGTCCATGATAGTATACGCCTCGGAGCTTTCCGGTTTTGGGTTTGGTAATATCATATACGGTAATTCCTAGAAGGAGAACCCAACTATTATAATCATGAAGACCCCAAAAAAGGCAGCCTTAATTTTGGGAATCCCCCTATATACCCCAACCGGTTAAAGCTTGCACTTACCCAGCTACTAAGAACCTGGGCCCCAGGCCTGGTGTGCTCTCGGCTCAAAGCTTTTACAGAAGCAGTTTAGGATTTAGGGTTTAGGATCTAGGGTTTAGGATTTAGGGTGTAGGGTTTAGGGTTTCGGGCTCAGGGTTTAGTGTTTAGGGTTTAGGACTTAGGGTTTAGGGTTGTATGCCGGGATCATAGGACCGTACATACTAAGACCCTAAACCCTTGTAGCGATTCCCAACCACGCCTCAAAGCCAGAACCTAGAGGCTTCTCAACCCCCCGGGCTCCGCTTACATCAACCAAACCCGAATCACGCAGTTAAGGGTTTAGGCTTTAGGGTTTAAGGTTGAGGGTTAAGGGATGTTAAGGGTTTAGGCTAAACCCTAAACCCTGAACCCTAAACCCTGAATAAACCCTAAGTCCTCAACCCTGAACACCCATAACCTTATCCTGATGCAGGGCTTTTCAAGGCATAAACAGGCTGCTGGTCACTCTCCGGCTATGTTCTGAGCCTGAGGGTTAGAAGGTTTAGGGCCTCGAGTGTGGGTTCAGGGTTTAGAGCTTTGGGTGTAGATTTACGGTTTAGGGCTTGGGGTGACCCTAAACAGGGAACCCTAAGAATATAGTAGGAATATACAGGGAAAGTCAGGACCCTGTTAGATGAACAGCCCATTATTTCCTGCTACATTCTTGGGGTTCCCTGTCTTGGGGTTCCCAGTAAGGTCCCTCTAGTGGGGTTCAGGGTGACGATAAAGCACCTACAAAGGGTGACCACAAGGGGAAAAGTGGGAATTGCATTAGGCCCCAACATATTGAACATGTGCAGGGCCAGAATATGACAAGCAAAGCTGGTCATTACGTTAGGGCTCTAACATAAGCATGAACGACGAGTAATCACCACGAGGGAAAACGGAAACTTTAGAAGGGCCTAACACCATCTTATTATACCACTCATGATGGGGAGGGAATAGTCTAAAGTCTTAAACGCTAAACCCCAAACATTATGATAATATAGTATCTTCCATTGCCTGTCCAGTAACCCTACACCCTAAAACCACAACCCTCATCGCGAAACCATCAGCCCTAAGCCCCAAACCTTTGACCTTCATCCCTAAACCCTCATCCCTAAACCCTTAACCCTCGTCCCTAAGCCCTTAACCCTCAGCCATAAACCTTCAACCCTAAGCCCTAAACCCTCATCCCTAAACCCTAAACCCTCATCTCGAGGCTTTGAACCCTAAGCCCTAAACCCTCAACCACCCTCAACCCTTGACCCTCATCCCTAAATCCTCAAGCCCTAAACCTTCAACCCTAAGCCAGAAACCCTAAACTGTTCACCGCGGAGAGGGTAAGGGCTTCGCTCCAAGCCCACCATGTGGCGGTTTAGAATATAAGGTGGTTATATGAGCTACATATAGTCTTAAGTCCTTAAAATGGGGTTATATAAGGGATACGGGTGAAGGGCTTAGGGTTTAGGATTTAGGTTTGAAGGGTTTAGGGCTAGGGTTTATGCTTGACGGTTTAGGGTTTAGGGAGCCCTCTCTCCGCGCAAGCTTCTCGAGCTTTCGAAACTACTATAGCGGAGAAGCAAACGGGAAAGAACATGGAAACCATGATTTTAATTTCAGAGTTTAAGGATATGAGTACCCCAAGAAGGGGGAAGCAAGTGCAACAGAAAATGGAACATGAAATGGAAACTCAAGGTCCTTTTGAAGTGTTATATAAGGATATGCAGGCGTTATTGCAACAATGACCTTGCTGCGCTCGCCGAGGGAATACTATTCGTAACTAGTCAGGCTTCTACCGCTGACACCCTGTAAATCCTCTGTAGCCTAGGTTTCCTTTTTATGTATGTACCTGCTATACTGTCATTTTGAAGCTGGTTCCCCCTTACATGCTGAAACCCCATCTGAGGCCCTATCGGTGAGCAAGATCGACCGCGTACTCCACGAATAGGCCACAGCGGCCAACTGAGTGGCCTCTTGGTCGGTGCACATGCTCATGCTGGGCGGCCGGGCAGAAGCCTCATCGACCTCATCGCTGTCTGGCGGTTCATGTCCAGCATCCAGTTTTAGGTTGCAAGCCTCTCCTGAACGGCCTCAGTTTCCTCTGCTGGATTCGGGGCCGCCCGCTTTGCCAAGGAATATGGGCCCTAGTGTCTTTAAGTCTTGCTCACATGGGCGTATCTGGAGCCCTAGAGTATAGAATTCGCCCTGAAACCTAAACCCCCAACCCCTACAGAGGACCAACAAAGCCAAGTATCCGATGCGAGTAAGGTTTATCATTCAGAGAAGAGGCTTTGGGTAGCCCTTATTTTGAAGTCTGGAATTTCTGGATTAGGGAGTGTCGGGTCGGATTTATTTAGCCAACATTAGCCTAGGAAGAAAAAGGGATCCTTTGTAAAAAAAATATAAGGAAACCCACGCCCCACCCCCAAAAGTATCAAGGCTTCCTAACCTTGATCCAGTTTAGGGGTTCAGGTTCAGGAGAGCTCAAGGGCTTAGAGAGTGCAATGTTAGGACAAGGGTGTTGCAGAACCATTTTTGCAGGGTTCTTCATATGAGACATAAGGATTACTGGGAGGATCTCGGTAAGTCTAACTTCGAGCATAAGCAGCCAATACCCTCTAAACCCTAAACCCTAAAGTCAAAGGATGACCATGGGCAACTTTGGGTTGCCCATGAACCTAGATTTGAATCTACTCCGCATAAAGAGGGTTTAGGGTTTATGGTCCCCTTAAGTAGATAGAATATGGCTTCGGGTAGATTGTAATGGGATCCCCACATACCCCATATTCTATCTACTTAGGGGGGACTCCAGGTTTAACGCCTTGGGAAAGGCCTGAATCTATATGCACCCGAGACGTTTGCAGCATAGACGGCTCCTCAAAATACCCTCAAACCTGAACCCTTGCATATGTGAGCTTCTCAAAAAGAGGGATCTTGTCAGAAAGCTACATGCATGTAGGAAGCATAAACATAAGAATCCCCCTTATGGAGTATATTGGAGTAGTTATGGGAAACTCCCCTATGGGGAGCGGCAGACGTATGAGGTTCATAAAGGTCCCTCAAACCCAAGCCCTAAACCATCCAAACCCCAAACCCTAAACCCTAAAATCCTGAACATGAAGCTCTGAACTGTAATCCCCCTAGACCCAATTAAAGAATGCTGTTTGAGATAATTCCTAAGGGTCAGACTGTCTTCAAATTAAAAAAACGCGCAGCCTACTGTTCGAACTGACCCTAAACCTTCAAGACCATATAAACCTACCATTACTTTGGGCTCTCAAATTTCCTTAATCTGAAAATATCTAAAGTTCAAACCCAAACTGAGGCCTCCAAACCCCTAGCAAACTCGAAGTAATGACCCTAAACCCTGAACCCAAACCCAAACCCCTAACCCTAACTCAGCTGCTGGCGTTGAGTGGCAGCCTGATGCTGGACGCTACCTCGGTGCCATGGGTCCCCCCTTCATTGGCTTTAAGTGCCTCTAACGATCCCGAAATAAAATATCAAGCAAGGGCAACCCAGAAAGGTAGCAAAGGGCTTCAAGCACTTTATTGGGATATTGTTGGCAAAATGACCTTGAAACCGAAACCTAGCAACATGCATATGAACATACTTGTCTTTATGACCTTAGCGGACAGGCATCCAGGGGTCCTCAAGTGGACCCTGGAATCCCGGTTTAGGGTTTTAGGTTTAGGGTTTCAGGTTTTAGGTTCAGGGTTCGGAGTTGCTTCAATTTCTAGCACCTGAATGCTAGTTGTCCTCCCTCGAATCACTTTGGGTGGCCTCTAAGGGGCTATACAAAAACTAGTGCCTGAAAAGGGGAGTATATCAGCATAGGGGCCCTAAACCCAGAACCCTAAGCCCTAAGGTTGGAAGTCCAGGATCGAGGATCCAAACTCCTAGGCAAACTGTTGTCAACAATGACCCCAAAAGAAATCCGCAGCACGAGTCCCTTAACCTAAATCCCCAAACCCTAGCCCCGAATCCTCAAGCCCTTATCACCCCTAATCCCCAAACCCTAATCCCTCTACATCTGCATGAGCTATAGTCTAAACTCCTAGTATCCCCCTTAATAACCTCCTGTAATAGTCCCCTACATCGTCCCCCATATAACCCCCCCCCCCCTTAAGGAGTTTATACTACTCTCCATTCTACGGATCATATAGTAACTTAATTTAAATTCCTGAACAGCAACCCGGCCAAACCTCAACCCTAAACCCTAAATCCTGAACCCTGGACCCTAAACCCTAAACCCTAAACCCTAAAGCCTAAACCCTCAACCCTAAACCGCCAAGTCACTGCAATGAAAAGCAAAGCCGCCAATTGCAAAGACCTGATAAGGAATGTCGGCGTTTGAGGCAAAATGGTTTAGGGTTTAGGGTTTAGGGTTTCATGTTCTGCTCCATTATCCCTATATATAATATAACCCAAATATGACCCCAACAGAACCACTATATAACCCCTATAAGGAATGTCGGCTTTTGAGGGGGGTAATTTAGGGGTTAAGGGTTTAGGGCTTTAGGGTTAAGAGTTTAGGGTTTAAGGGTTACTGAGTGGGGGCAATATCCAAGGTTTAGGGTTTAGGGCTGGGGGTTTAGGGTTGTAGGGTTTGGGGGTTAGGATTTAGGGCTTTGGATTGAGGATTTTGGGTTGAGGCTTCAGGTTTTAGGGTTTGGGATTGAAGGTAACTTTTTGTTGTAAGCAAGGATATGAAGAGATGCATGGGGTTTCCCAAAGTCCCTTGTTTTGGGGGCTCCCCATAATACGGATTATGATATATTGGACTCCCCCCTATTTATGGAAGCTACCATATAGGGATCCATAAAAATTACATTAGGGTTCAGAGCGTTAGGGCTCTAGGGCTCGAGGGTTCAGGATTTGACTGTTCAAAGTTGAGAGCTTAGGACGTTCGGCTTTGACACCCTTAAGGTTTGTTTAGGGTTTAGGGTTTAGGGCTCCGGGGGGGTGAGTCATGGGGGGAGGGGGGAAGGTTTTGAAACGTTTCGTTAAGTTTTGGCCTTTGGGTTTTGGGGCTTTGGTTCGGCAGGGTTTCAAGGTGTAAGGTTTTGCGGCTAGGAGTTTTAGGAATTGTGGGTTTTAGAGTTTAATGGCTGAGGGTCGTGCTTGGTTGCCTGAGGTTTTTTGAGACGCAGGGTTTAGAGTTGAGCGTGTGAACCCCAAACATTAAGGCTTGAGGGCTCGGGAACCCATCTTTCAAGGTTTGTCCCCTAAACCCTAAACCCTAAACCGTGTGGCTCTCAACTCTGCACCCTGAACATTGGGAACCCACCTTTCAAGGTTTGTCTACAGGGGGTGCGAATTGTTGCAAGGTTCGTAAGGTCTAGCATTGAAGCTTTGGGGGTTTAGGGCTTGATGATGAAGCAGTAGGATTTAGGGTTATGAGATGCTTAGGGCCACAGAGGGTGACCTCCAAAAACATTATTTTTGCAGCTAGGGTTGCGGCTTGGGATTGCAGGTGCTGGTTTCTGTTGGTTTTGGGATTGCAGATTTTTTGCAGCTTTGGTTGCAGATTGTTTGCGCCCAGAGTTGCAAGTTGTGTTGCACACTTGGTTGCAGATTTTTTGCACCTTTCCTTGCGGACTTGTTGCAGCCTTTTTGGTGTTTTGAAATGGAGAGTTGGAATTGGCTTTCATTGGTAATTGATCTGAAATTTGCTGGATTTCCTTTCATTTTTGAATATATTTCTATTGGGAAGAAGTATTACTTTAAATTGCCCTGGCCACGAAGCTGAGGAAAAACCACAGTTTGCAAAAAAGCTGCAGCCCAGGGCGCAAAAAATCTGCAAACCAGGGTGCAAAGAACCTGCAATCCAAATCCGGGGAAAAATCCCATTTGCAAAACCTGGGAACCGGCAATCTGCAAAATATCTGCAATCTAGTTGCAAAAATGGTTAGTGTCATTTACTGTAGCCGCCCAAGCATCTCATAAATTTAGGGTTTTTCTGGGGTAGGCTTGGGGGACCCATATTATTAAGAATAAATGTTTATGGCTTTATAAGAACTATATAGGGATTAAGGGCAACAAAATGTGAAAAACATGTTCAAACCTACCCTAAACCCCACATCCTAAACCCTAAACCCTGTTTTTCAGAGCATCAGTCGAAGAGTTTTACGGGGAGCTGGGCTTCCAGGGATTAAGGGCTGAGGGTAGGGTATTGGGTTTGAGGTTTCGATTGGACTTTTAATATTTTGGAGCTTGGGGCTACGTGTTCCTGGAGGGGTTTACGGGGCTTGCTGGCCTATATCCAAATCTTATGAAGCTTTTGCCGCTTACCATCATCCCCGAGTAGATGAGATATCTACGGATATCCAAGGAACACAGACGTCTGAATGCCACAAACCTTGAACTCTGGAATTTAGGATTTAGGGTTTAGGGTTTGGGGTTTAGAGTCAAAGGCTTAGGCCTCCTAGACCCCAAGCTCTAAACCTTCAAGCCCCAAAACCCAAAACCCTAACCCTAAACCCTAAACCCAAAACCCTAAACCCCTAAGCAGGCTCCCTGAGACCCCCGGCTTTTCCGGGAGTGTCAGGCACTTGGACACGACCCGGCTGTCGATACTCTGCACCGCAGTCTGGACAAATGATGGCCTGGCATGAAGGTGATTTAGGGTTTAGGAGAGTTTAGGGTTTAGAGGTTTAGGGGTTTAGGGGTTAGGGGTTAGGGGTTTAGGGTTTAGGAGTTTAGGGTTTGGGGCTTAGGGTTTAACGGAGAATCCAATGGAAAAGAAAATGGAAAACGAAATGGAAACTGGGGGAATATAGGGTAGAAGTCATAGTAATAACTATGCGTACCATGGGGTTAGGGTGTAGGTTCAGGATTAGGGGCTTACGGCCTAAGGCCAGAAAAGAACATAAGCAAAAAATGGATAGGCACGTTCCATTTCAAGCCCAGTAGAACCAACCCTCTGTTTAAAAGGTCCCTAAGCCCTTAAACCCTAAACCCTAAACCCTTAAACCCCAAACCCTAAACCCTTAAATCCTTAAACCCTAAACCCTAAACCGTGTGGCAAGTTTCACCTTAACTCCTGTTTGGTTCCCGATTTGTGCGTAAAGTTTCGGGTAAGAGCTTTCGCGACGTGCTTCAAGGACTTGGGGTTTAAAGAAGACTGCGGATTGCTATAACATTTCAGCGAACTATGTCTACCTAAGCCCTTAGACCCTAAACAGCTAAACATTCTATCCTTAAGCCCTAACTTGCGTTCTCGCTTCGTAATTCTACGCTTATATAGCTAAGTGCGGCAGCAGCTCCTGCAACGGAAGTGGCTAAAGCCTAAAGCAGCAAGCGTCTCTGGCTCAAAATGCCAAGAGTTTAGGGGTTTTAGAGGTTTATGCAAGCAGTCTGCGGACAATCCATGCGAGATGCACGCAAAGATTTACAGAAGACTAGAGAAATTAGTTACAAATTTGCGCGTTTAGCGCGCTGAGATCGTATGCGCTGCTTGCACAAGAGTAGGATGTACAGCAGGTATAGCGCATTCCGCCGCGTGAGTACTAAGGGAAGAAAAGGCTTTAATCGCCTTAGGGAACCCACCGTCACATGAGCTACTGTCTAAACTCCTAGTATCAAT
>CAJNIZ010046482.1:24615-60399 GCA_905231905.1 Symbiodinium pilosum | reverse complement strand
GGTACCTTTTTGGGGGTTCCCTATAATAAGGACAATAGTGAGTCGGGGTCTCTAGTAGGGTCCCCTATACAGGGAAAGTATCAAATGGATGACGGTTGAATGCTTAGGGTTGAGGGCTGAGGGGTTGAGGATTTAGGGCTTAGGGGTTAGGGTTGAGGGCTTAAGTTTCATAGGAGTCTAGGGGTTGGGGTTTCAGGTGTACTTAAACATGGTTTAGAGCAGAATTTCCTTGCATGCGTGACATCCCGATTTAGGGCTTAGGCTCAGGGATTCCGAAGAGAAGAACCAACAAAGCAAGCTCAAGGTAACACTTTAGGATTTAAGTTTTTAGGGTTTAGGGTTTTAGGGTTTAGGGTTTTAGGGTTTAGGATTTAGGGTTTAGGGTTTTAGGGTTGTAGGGTTTAGGATTTAGGGTTTAGGGGTATCAGCTGGCTGAACAGCACCTCTCTTACATCTGTCATCAAGCCTGCATTCTTTCTGGGACCTCTCATATGAGCTATAATCTAAACTCCTAGTATCCCCCTGAATAAGCCCCATAATAGGAACCCTTTCTAATCCACCCTATAACCCCTTTAAGCAGTTTAGACTATAGCGCATATGAAACTTCCCCAAGTTCAAAACCTCGGACCCTTAAACCCTAAATCCTGAATCCTTTTGGCGGTGGCTTGGGTAAGAAATTTTCCTAAGCAAGACCCTCCAAGTGGCTTTTGGGTTTAGTGTTTAGGGGGGGGCATATACCCACCACTAGGTTTTGGGTGCTTGGACGGTCTAGCACTATGAGGCTACAATCCTAATGTTAAGGGTTATAGTTTGGAGCAAACACCGAAAACACACATGCAAAGAGATACCACTGCAACTCCAGAACTGTCAAGTAAACTCCCGTAACCCTGAACCCTCAACGTCGCCTCCGTAAAACAAAGCCAAAATGCCCCCCCCCACGCCAAGGCATAAGCTATACAGCATATCAAGGCTTTCCGTGCACTTTAGGAATACACCCTGAACCCCAAACCCTGAACCGTGAATGACCAGCCAGACGTCTAACCCTAAGGGTCCAAATCACAAATAATGCGGCTATCGGTCCCGAATACACGAACCTGAATGGTCTCTTACATCCAAAACCCTAACACTCGGCGACTAAGCCCTTCACGGCAATACCTCAAACCCGAAATTGAAGATCCAGTCAAGGGTTAGCCATTGAGGCTTCAGGTTTTGACTGATTTCCCCCCCCCACCCCCAACATCCCTTGACAGTGCAATTTCTCAAACTGTTTGAGAGCTGACGGTAGAGCGTGGAGGTTGTAAGGTTAAGGGACCCCAAATCTATAGATGTCTAATGGGAGCTGAAAAGTCAAGCATGATGTTGTGAACACTGCTGCTGATAATGCAAAAAACCTGCATAAATCTAGTATACCATGACACCGAAGGCATAAATTACTGACGGACCCTAAACCCTAAACTCTATGATATAACCCTAAACCCTATAACCCTAAACCCTAAGCCCCATAACCCTACACCTTACACCCTTTTAGCACCAGTAGTGTACCATACTACCACAATTCCCAAGGCAACAGTTAGTTAGGGACCCTAAACCCTTTTGGCACCCACCGTACCAACCAACCTCGTCCCTATAATGTTTAGAGTTTGGGTTTAGGGCTTAGGGTTTATAACCCTAATCCCTAAATCCTTAACCCTAAACCTTGAACCCTTTTAGCACCCAGCGTATCAACCAACCTCCTCCAAGGAGACTTCTTCCATGACGAGGACTGCATCGGGATCAAGTGTGTCGGCCTGTGCTGGTTTAAGGGTTTGGGGTTTAGGGGTTTTGGGGTTTTGGGTTTAGCCCTACACTCCCTAATAATTATTGCCATATGCATTATGGTAGTATACTGGGGGGCGTTGAGAATTAGAGGGTTGGGGGAATGCTTTTATTTGGTGGAGAGGACTAGGGCTTGGAGTTCAAGATCCACAGGCTGTTAATTAGGCATGCTGAACCATACAGTCACCCTTGATGCCAGGAATGTTGTAGAGGGGACACAGGGCGAGTGGATTCCTACGACCCCCTTTCGGGTCTAGGGTTTAGGGATGACATCTCTTGACTCCTCTGTTCTTTGTGATAAACGCGGAATCTTACCCCAAACACGAAAACCCGAATCCCAATTCAGCCTTCCTTCATAGACACGTAATGCAAAATCATTGTATGGGTGTGTAGCTGAGTCACAGAATGTATTCTTTGCACAAACATGGACTCCTCAAAGAAGCCCTTCCTGTGGAGGGTTCTAGAATTTAGGAATCTACCTGGCACTTAGGACCCCTACTAAGGCTTAACCATTAGGTACCTATGATAGGAATATAAGGGAATCCCAAAGGGTTAAGGGTCTAAGGTCCAAGCTAAGTCCCAAGGAGGAATTCAGGGTTTAGGGACCACCTGCATGCCCTGCACTATTGTACTCCCTACCAGTTGGTGGGCCCAGGGCTGGTGCTAGATCTCCTTCTCTTCAACAGAAATGAACAGTGGATAGCAACCCTTAGCCCCAAGCTCTCAAGACGAGACAAAATGTATAATGACTGAGAGTCCTCATTTTCTGAGGGTTTACAGGGCTTGAGGCTCAAAATCTTGAAGCCAAAACGATACCCACACCAAGCCCTGAGTAGTTGTGATAAAGATTCCGCTTGAAGGGTTCCCCCTAAATTTGAAAGCTCTACTGTTGGCTGCTACACCCTAGCAAACTGTGAGCCTCGACCGAAGACCCAACAGTCGAAACCTTCTTGATTGCACATCCGAAGCGACTGCCGCAATGCCAAATCCGAAGCCTCAAGCCCGAAACCGACCCAACCCAAAACCAACACCTAAATCCCAAACCCTGAACCATTTATCAGAAACCGCCCAAAGCCCTAAACCGAAAAACACAAGCTCAACAACGCAAACTCCAACCCTAAAACCTCAACCCCAAGCCCCAAACCCAAAAATCCTAAACCCTAACCCCCGAGACCCAGACCCTAAAGCCTGAACCCTAAATGGTAGTTTCCATTGTCTGTTCCCTTATCCCTATGTAAACCCTATAATCCCCCCAACCCTAAACCCTAAGCCCTAAACCCTAAATCCCTAAACCCTAAATCCCTAAATCCCTAAACCCTAAATCCCTACACCCTACCATTTGGCTCGGCCTGGCTCTTCAACTTTGCTTCGCTGGCTTCATGGGCAAAGAGCGTGAGGATGAGCCAAAGCCCCCAGGCCCTTGCAAATGTCAAGCGTTTACTGTTTAGGATTCAAGGTTTACGAGTTTGGGGTTTAGGATGAAGGGTTTAAAATATAGGGGTCTAGGTTTTAGGGTTTAAGGCTCAGGGTTTAGGATTTGGGGTCTAGAGAAGCTGGCTTTCAGTAAGATTTAGGGCCCTTTTAAGACTAGTATAATGGAAAAGAAATGTGCTCACCTCTCTCAAAAAATCAAATTTCATGGCTTCTTTTCCCTAAACTTAGGCAAGACATGATACTGTGGGAGGCAATCTCGCATGCCCTTATATGCCCTATACCCTGGAAATCCTAAACCCTAAACCCTAATTACGCCATCTGGGGGACCCGCCTAAGTCTGGCAGAACGCCCGACATCTACTTTAGTCGAAACTCCCTAGAGGTCCAATTACTCAAGTAATGGGCTTTAGATCCAAAATACTATGCCCTGAATGGCTTTTGGCTACCCAAAACCCTATGAGCCAGTCTAAACTCCTAGTATTCCCCTCAATCTAGGGTTTTACTGTTTTTGGTTGTCATGGTTGGTTCCATACACGGTTTAGGGTTTAGGGTTTAGGGTTTAGGTTCTAGGATAGCTACCCCCAAAACTCTATAGAAATTCAATGGGCAACTACATTGAACACAATTCCGTTTGTGCAGGTGTAATGGGTCATACAAGACCTTGTCCAGTAGCATTCGCAGAATGAATGGTCCCTCTCTGGGAGTTTTGAACAAGGATCTCACTACTTGGGGGGTATATCATTGGCACCGCGTCGCGACATCTTTTTTGGAAGCTCTCTACCCTGAATCATAAGTATCTTCAGGAACTTCAATAAGTTCCGAGGGCTAGTCACGGCTGGCTTGTTTCAACCCGAATTCTGTTGCAGGTGCCTCAATACAGCAACGGAATTACCTGATATAATGCTTAGCTGTCATAGTATGCTATGCCCGAATTCCCTGCCTCAATTGTCTGAGCTTCTAAATGATTTCAGGGACCCTTCAGTTAGGGTGGCACAACGCTGCATCCCAATCCCAACTCAAGAGGACCCCAAACCTTAGGGTTTAGGGTTTAGGGGCTTAGAGGTTTAGGGATGACTGGGGGATTTTATGGTTCACGTGCTAAATCCCTCTGACCCTGAAAGTAGTCTCCACTCCCATAGGAAAAAGCGAAGATCCTTTTGCAGCAAGACAAGGGCAACCATGCCCCAAAAAACTTACAGCGCTCCATTGCAGAATGCGTTGAAAAAACAAAGAATCATATATAGTTCCCCGTAAGCAGATAGAATCACGCTTTGACTATAAGCCCTCCTATCGTTGACCTAGTGAATCGTCAATCCTATCGCAAGACACACGCAATCCCAGTTTGCATTTCACGCCATCTTCTCTTTCATTTGATTCTCGGGTATAAACACCCTCAACCCAAAAACCCTGAAACCCTAAACCCTGAATGCTAAACTCTAACCTTGCATCCTAAACCCTGCCAAAGAAGTCCTAAATCCTGAGCCCGAAAACAGCAACCCCTAAACCCTAAATCCTGAAACTCAAAACCCCAGGGTGCTGAACGAGGATCCAGAAACAGTTCTGCCTGGAGTCCTAAACCCTGCGCCCCAAACCCTAAATCTTAAACCCTAAATAGTAGTTTCCATTCTATTTTCCATTATCCCAATACACTCCCAATACTGTGGATGAAGGAAATCTTGCACCACCTTAAGTCCCTCAAGTCCTAGGAATTACAGCAGTTGAGGGCCCCTAGGTGGTGCAAGATTCCATCCATCAACAGTATCACCCTAATATTTCTGCCTGGAGTAATGATCACCAGGCTTCTCAGACCAGGCCAGCCTTTGTCGGTGATGGCGGCGGCTTACATAGGGCGTTAAGGCTTTGGGATTTAGGATTTGGGATTTAGGATTTAGGGTCTCGGAGTTTGGGACTAGGACTTTGGGATTAGGATTTAGGGTTGAGGTTTTAGGGCTTAGGACCTAGGACTTAGGGTTTAGGATTTAAGACTTCAGGATTTGGGTTTTAGGATTTTGGGTTTCCCTGTACAAGCTAAAGTCACCACGACTTTCATGACGGAACCCAATCATTGAACCTCGGCCTGCTTAGTGGGAGTTGGTGGCAGAACCCCGGCGGTGGCGCCACTGGAAGCAGATATACCCTAAACCCTAAACCCTAAACCCATGATATAATGTAGTACTTATGCAGGGTTGATAACGTAAGATTGAGCCATCCTGCTGTGTAGGCATGACCGAACAAGGAGATCCCGAAGAAACTTCAGTGAGATGAGGGTTTGTCAACACTACCTGAACCCCAAAAGTATGTAGAATAATGGCCTTTTGGTCTTTTTTTAGTGGTTTTGGGCTATTGTTTTACCTACTTTTGGGGTCCAGGCAGCCCTTTAGGCCAGTGAATGGGGACCGCAGTAGTCTCTTTGCTGTGACTACAGTAGCCTAAACAATAGCAATAATGGGAACCATTGAAACATGCAACTAGCAACGCCAATTACAAGAATAGCAACATACCACATACAAAAACAAGCCCAAGCCCCCGAAAATCCCTAAACCCTAAACCTTAAGCGTACATGACGTGATGATCCCTGTCACCTTGCCTGCCAGCTGGGTATGTCTCCAAACTAGGGCTCCACCCTTAACCTGACAGCCTCCTTGTACTGGCAGTATCTGATTCGTCCCGAAGCCTAAACCTTAAACCCTAAACCTTGGGTACTGCCCCCACCCAGTAACAGTCTATATTAGGGGTCCTATTAGGGGCTATATATACCCATATTATACTTGTTTAAGTTACTGAGGGGGGGCAGTACTGAGCCTAAACCCCTCAACCCCTTAGGAGGGCATGATTTCGGAGCAGGGTTTACCCTAGATCTCCAAATGCCCCGAAGTAGGTACTATTCATACCCCAAGGGTATGGTATGCCATAAGTATATGAGCTGTAGTCTGAACTCCTAGTATCCCCCTGAATAACATCCATGTCTTCATCCACGCACTCATCCTCGACCAAAACCAGATACTGCTTCAGTCCTGGCGCCAGAAACCCAACAGATGTTGATACAATAGAGATGCAATAGCATGCGCGCAGCAAAAACATCGGCCTGGCAAGTCCGGGTGATCCCGACCGAATCTCCGTTTCGGAAAGTTCCTTGTCCGTTTCTTTCCTGATGATGATGTTCTTCACAATTGCCGGGTCCCCAAAATGGTTCTCCATCTGTGCCTTCGTCAGCCAGCGACGGGCTGCGCGTTTCCCATTTTTATGGATGTGCTTGATTGACTTGTAAATGGTGGAATTCCCAATTGCCGCCGCATGTCATGAAATCCTCGTACAAGGAACTCATGCGAGTTTTGCCTGAGATGCACATGCAACATTTAGGGCTCAGGGGGTTTAGGGTCAAGGTTTTAGGGTCTGACGAGTCCAAGCCCGTACCCTGAAACATGTCAACCAGAATCCATTGCTTCAAGGCTTTTCAGCATGGGTTTAGGTCTTAGGGTTGAGCAGATCCCACAGTATGAACTGAGTAAGATTTTCCCAAACCCGAAATCCTAGCACTTTCCTATAAACCCAAAACCAACGCCGCGTACAAAAGGATTTTTGGGATGTTGCTGCTCAGCACCTGGTGGGGGATACACGATCTTGCAGAAGCAGCTGTTTAGGGAGAGAGAGCAGGAAAAACCCTAAACCCTAAACTGCAGTGAAGGGCTTTAGTACAAACCTTACAACCCTAAACCCTAAACCCTAAACTGCAATGAAGGGCTTCAGTACAAACCTTACCTTTCCCACTTGAGCGGGACGGAGCCCATAAGGAAGAACCTACTGCACGCCCTGCCAAACCCAAACTCCAAAGTCCTCAGCCCTGAGCCCCAGGGTTTAGGGTTTAGGGATTTAGGGTTTGACAGCTAAACAGGTAGACTCTACAGACCCTAAACCCTGAACCCCAATCCCTGAACCCTACGTAGCCTATAAACCCTGCAAACCCTACAAGTCTCAAACCCTATAAAACCTGTAAACCCTATCAACCCTATGAACCCTAAGCCCTAGCTAGAAACGACGGGCTCTAGGGCCAAGCAGCAGCTGCGTCAGGTAGCCGGCACGAGCGACGTACCTTTGCAAAGTTTAGGGTTTAGACTTGAGAGCTTTGGGTTTCTATGAAGTTTTCTGTTACCACACGGTTTAGGGTTTAGGGATTACCTAGACCCCAAAGGTATGTAGAATAATGGCCTTTTGGGCTATATTTTGGCGTTTTGGGCTATTATTTTACCTACTTTTGGGGTCCAGGTACTCAGAAGCCGTAGCAAGGTTGCGGGTTTAGGGTCTCTTTGAAGTTTTCTATTAATCATAAACCGTAGGTAAACTATACTGCTGGAGCAGATGAGCTTCGCTCTTCCTAGATGCCTGCCACAAGGATAAAAGAAACCATGTACCACTCGAGATCTCTTTTTTTGCAGTTTCTGGTGTGTGGAAATATGTAGAGCGACTCAATAATAATGGAGGAGAAAAGGGGAACCCGCCCTATCATTTAGGGTTCAGGGCTCGGAGTTTAGGTTTAAGGGCTTCTGGAGAAGGATTTGGTAGTTTCCATAAATCAGGGGAACCCATATAAACTCCAAATACTACAATCCTTTGTACAGGGACCCCAGAGACCCCTAATTTTGGGAAACCCCCTCCTTAGCAGCTTGCACGGAAAGGACACGTTTGAGTGACTCCCAACACTGTAGTCATGCGCACCGCGGTAGGAGGCTCCGTTAAAGTTAGGCCATCGCCAGGTCGTTGGCAAATAAAACCCCAAACCCTAAACCGCGTTTTAGTTTATGAATCTAAAGACTTTTGGCCGAGCTGGTGACTTTCCTGCACACCAACTCCTGATCATATTCCTATTGTGAAGATGAGCAATTGTCTAAACTCCGAGTATCCCCCTTAAAATCCCTCTATGAAGTTTAGACCCTAAACCTTCAAAACCTAATCCCCAAACCCTAAACTCAAAACTCTAATCCCCTTACATAACCCCCTTTAAGCACTTTAGGCCCTAAACCCTAATCCCTAACTCCTAACCCATAAATCCTAGAACCTATATAATTCCCATACGCAACTTTGGAAACATCTTCTGTTCTAGCAGTTAGCTGAAGACGAAGGCACTGCACTCTCCACCGTCGCGCCTGAAAGTCTCATGAGATTGTAGCAGTATCAGCAGCGTGCCGCATGCCCAGACCCCTGGAAGGATCTAAAGATTAGATCCCCTATATAGACCCATTATAACACCTATATAATCCTTATATAATTCCCCCTATGGTTCTAGGGGATCTAAACCCTAAACCCTAAACCCTAACCCCTAACCCCTAAACCCTAAACCCTAACCCCTAAACCCTAAACCCTAAACCCTAAACCCTTTTAGGGGTCTTTTTTAGATCCTTTTGGGGGTCTGGGTCCCCAGTCCCAGTCGTTCAGGGGCGAACGCGCTCCTCGAGCTCAAGACGGACATCTGGCCACACGGTTTAGGGTTTAGGGTTTTAGGGTTTAGGGTTTTAGGGTTTAGGGTTTTAGGGTTTAGGGTTTTAGGGTTTAGGGTTTTAGGGTTTAGGTTAGGGTGCTGCTTCATCCTTGGCTGCTCGCAGCCAAGACACCTTACTCACAACTTGCCAGATGCATAAACAGTCTACCAAGAACGGTGGTCCGTTCCGCCAAACAAGATTTGTAAGACTGTGGGCTATGACGTCACAACTTTTGGAAAGACCCCTAAACCCTAAAGCCTGACCCCGCAGGGCCCCTTTAGTTTAAGTAATTCTCGACAGAGTGTTGGGCAGATTCCGTTGCTTTTGGGTGTTGAGGCTTAGGATACCTTAGCCCCTGAACCCCTAAACCCTTAAACCCTAAACCCTCAAACCCTAAAGCCTTAAACCCTAAACCCTCAAACCCTACAGCCTAAACCCGAAACCACAAACCCTTAAACCACCTTGTCATCATCACCACCACAGTCATGGCCACCACCATCGGTTCTACAATGCCGACGAAAAGGCAGCGTGGGAACTCATCGCGGTTTAGGGTTTAGGGTGAGGGCTCATGGCTCCTGAGTTCCAACTCCCTGAAAGCACACAGCTTCAAACTCCGCCTACAAGAGATATGGGGCTTAAGAAGCGTCAAGTGACCATGCCTTTGGTATCTACGACGACAAATCCATAGTGGGCTTAGGGTTTAGGGTTTAGGGTTTCCTCCACGATAAAGATGTATCTAGCACAGCCACACCTGATGCTGCTCTATCCACCCTTAGACCCTCATAGGAATAGTGCCCTCTACCTTACTACTCCAGGCACGTATTCTAGATAATTAGCATAGGGTTACCACCCCAGACACCTATTGCAGATAATTAGAATAAGGTTTTGAAAGATTCTACTTTGGTTCCATAAGGCTTCTCTATATAAGCTATATGGTCTATAATCCTGGTATCCCCCTTCCTGTGTAACCCCTTTTAAGGGGTTTAAACCCTAAACCCCAAACCCTGAACCCCATATTTCGGAATCCCCTAGATTACCCCATTTCAGGAGTTTAGACCCTAAACCCTTATTATATAATCCCCTTGAAAACCCTCTTTAAGGAGTTTAGGCTATAGCTCATGTAATTGCATTGTGTTTTGCATATTACTCACACAAGGGATGGAAGTCCTGGGGATCGAAAAATGGCACAAAGTAGGTGAAAGGGTTTCGGGTTTAGGGCTTAGTGGGAGGGTTTCGTGCTTACCCACAGTCCGTAATTAGTATTCATAAGCTTTGCATGCTGTAGGTACCATTTGAAGAGTTTGGGGCCCAAACTAGGCATCTTTCCCTATGGGTTCGAGTCCTTATAATCGCATACTTACCAAAACATGCACTATAACTACGATTACCCAAAGCCCAAGTACCTACTGTAATCATTGGGTACTTGGACCCTCTTGGTGTTGGATGCCCCTTGCAAACTCTAATAAGCCTTGTAGGAGTCCCCCATAGAACCCTCTTTAGGGAGTTTAGGGTTTAGGGTTTAGCTCATTTGGACCCTCCTTGGAAACTGAGGTCCCGACTTCATGGTATTGCTGCTGGCGCGTGCCGCTGCACCATTCCGAAGCGTCTCGGTCAATTGCAGTCATCAATAAGTAGCCAGCAGACTTTTTAAGTTTACTTACTGATGGCTAGCAAGGAATAAGGGATTTTAATCCGTGTATAATCCCTAGATGAGCTATAGTCTAAACTCCTAGTATCCCCCTTAATAACCCCTATGGTAATCCCCTATATAACCCCCCTTTAAGGAGTTTAGACTATGGCTCATATGGGTTATAAGTTTATTAACCTACTTACTAAGTCCTCCTGACCCTCCAAGTATTCCCTTAGTCCCGTGAGCAGGTTCGAGGGCTTAGCCGAAGCTATGAGGTTGGATTCAAGAAGTGGTTCATAGGGTTTAGGGTTTAGGGTTTATAGGGTTTAGGGTTTAGATCGGGAAGTTTCGGCCGCACAGGGCCCAAGGTAAACATGAGCGATAGGCTAAACTCCTAGTAGCCCCCTTACCTGCCCCATAGCACTTCCCCATATAATCCATTCTATAACCTTCTTGAAAGGCGTTTAGGATACGGATCGTCCTGAACTCAACAAAGAAGATTTGTTCGAACCCTTTTCAGGTATGCAGATTAGGTACCTAAACCTAAACCCTACACAAAAACCACCAGTTTCAGGAATAACCCTAAACCCTCAAATCTTCAGCCGAGCAGTTTTTATTTGGCTGGCCTTGCCCACGTTTAGGGGTTTAGGGTTTGTTCACGGCTTGGGAGCTTTGGGTGAAATGGCCAAACCACAGGAAGCTGCCAAAACAGGTCCAGAGACCCCCTGCAACCTGACAAAGAGCCGTTTGTGCACCAGTGCGGCATGGAGTGTAGGGTTCAGTTGGGTTTGGGGTTCAGGGTTTAGATCCCCTTGCCGAAGCTTGCGTTAGTAGTTTAGCATTTCCAGTATCTATTCTGGGCCCCACTCAATTTACCTTAAAGCCGACACATGACATCCGGTTTGGTCCTTAGCAAGGTTTGGGAAGCCATCAACCACTCAACGGGTAGAGCGAAGTTCTCATGAAGCAGCCCTCAAGAACAACTCTTGTCTACAACGTCTCCGCGGCTGTTTCGTGGTATTGAAAAAAAGTACCCTACGTCCTGCAGAATTATTCCGAAACCTTACACTCCATGTCCTGAAGCCAAAGCCCCTCAGCCCGTCATCGCCAAAGCTCCTAAACCTTTGGTCCTCAAACGTATGCCTAGGCCCCCAAAGTAAGTAGACGAATGGCCTGAACTGCCCAAAAACGGCCTAGAAGGCCATCATTCTACAAACTTTTGTCAGGTAACCTAAGCCCCTGCAAATTCTAAACCCAGAGTCCATGTTTTAACCCTAGACCCTAAACATCCCTAACCCCTAAACCCTAAACCAGAACCTCGAACTCTATGGCTGCACACCTCGACCAGCTTGGGACACTCCGTCTTGCGCGCCAACGTGCGGTCCTGCAGCGGCGTTTGGTGATTTACCCTCCCCTGCCCTAAGGGTCCAAGTACCTAGAAATCATATGCTTACCCAAAACCTATACTATAATCACTATTACCCAAAACCCAAGTACCTAATTATTGGGTACTTGGACCCTTTGGGATAGGGTTTAGGGGTTAGAGTTCCAACTAACATGGAACCTGACAAGGGGCCGTTTCAAAACTACGATCCCTTTCAAAGCGCGCTACATGGGGTTCCATGTTAGTTTAGGGGAGGGTAGGGATTAGGATGCAAGCAGCTTCGATTATTCCACACTACAACCTAAACCCCAAAAGTAGGTAAAATAATAGCCCAAAACACCTAAATATAGCCCAAAAAGCGATTATTCTACATACTTTTGGGGTGTAGGAAGGAGTCTCGATTTACCATAAAATCCAAACACGAAGGATGTCCCAAAGAGCCACTCATGCAAATAAGAACCGCTTGTAGGCACCGAAGGGGTTCCCATGTAAGGGTTTAGGGTTTAGGGTTTAGGGTACTTTGCGGCCCAAGCATTTTCCCTAAGGAGCTGAGTATAGAAATGAGACTTACATTGGACAACAAAGTTTGTACATCTTGCATACCTACATTGGGCCATTGGATCCCTAGGGTTTACTACAGAGCTATATGGGTCCTGTGGGCTGGGGCACCATTAGCATGAGCACTTCTAAGGTGGGGGTAGTGTCCCAACCTCCATCGGAACTCCGCAGAAAGAATGATTTTCGTGGATTCTAAGAATTCGAAGCTAAATAACAACGAGTCCTTGCATCTTGGAGCTAAATCCCTAAACTCTAAACCCCGTAACTTCAACCCTGAACCCTGAAAGCTATTCCATACCCTAAGCTATACCATACCCTAAGGGTCCAAGGACCCAAATAATAGGGTTTTAGGGCCCAAATACTATAATAATTAATGTTATTTGGGCCCTAAAACCCTAATGCTTGGGTCCTTGGACCCTTAGGGATACGCCCTAAATCCTATTTTGGGGGTCGGGAGCTAGATGCCTTCTTGTACGAGAATCAGCCCCCGCGCCCCCCCGAAACACAAACCTAATCATGAGGCTTAGGTACAAGCATCCAAACAATCGATGAGTAGGATTTAGGGCTGCAGGGCTTTAGGAGTTTTGGTTTAGGGTTCAGGGCTTAGAGTTCAGGGTTTAGAGAGTTTAGGGCGTGGGGGTTCGGGTTGAGTGTCTGGAGCCAGCGTTTGAGTGTAACTGTTGGGGAGCAAAAACTACAAGGGCGGGAAAGTGGCTGCCTTAGGGACAGCGATGCACACGTACTTAAAGAAGTTTACGAAGGTCCAAATTTAGGATTCAGGACGCTACAGGCATGGTTTTGAGAAACTCCTTATACAGATTTGATGCGGTATAAAACCATCCGCATTCTTGGCCTACTCGTAGCCCCCAACCCTAGACCCTGAACACAAAACAAAGCAGAGCCTAAACTCCCCTCTGTAGGAACTCCCCCCTAGAATCCCTAAACCCTCATCAAGCCCTTGATCCCTGTAGATCTTAAACCATCAAGCTAGTACACCCACGGCGGTCCACAATCGCAGCGAAGTGAACGTTCGTGGTAGAGATGAAAAGCACATGGCACATCACAGCCACCATCCTCGGAAACGAGTGTTTCGTGTAGAGTTTAAGGTTTACATATACGGTAACGGTTCTGGGATGTAGGGTTTAGAACTTAGCCTCCAATGTGTTTTCAAAGTTACAGGCCTGGGTGTTTTGATACTTTCTCATACTACTGTCGATGGACAGCAACCCTGGATTTCTCAACGAAAGGAATTGCAGCACAGCCATCATAACTGCCACTACCGCACCGCAAGCACCTAAATACCTTGACCATATAGATATTTGTGCCCAAATGGGCTTCTATAAAGCTATTTGTCTAGTTAAGGTTGCACAAGCACCAGGATGCAGGGTTCGTGGCACCAGTGAAAGCTCATCAAATCAACCCCGATATAATCCTTCACGGGGACCCGCCATATAGCAGTCCCTTTGTACTGCCCCCCCCAAACTGCCGATATGTGTGTATATGTATACACACACACATAGATCTCCGATAGGATTTCAACTCATGAGCCCAAATTTGGGGCCAAGTACATATACTTACCAATATTCAAACACAACCCTATATACACTCACCAAAGAGCATCATCAAAACCCTTCCTCACACATCCCCGTTCCTTCTAAACCATTGTGCAGCTCCATGTTCAATTTGTTTTCCATTGGACTCTCTATTGCTATGCATGCTCTATATGTTTCCGAGGCCTGTAAGGGCCATTTTTCTTACATCGACAATCCTTGGACCAAACTCCGTGGAACCTAGGCTGGCCTTACGAAGGTTCGGGACTCTCCAAGTAGGGGTCGTAGGAATTATATGGTTTACTGGGTTGCTGTTGAGGAACTAAAACTAAGTTACCAAAGTATGGGTGTACAGTAAAGATTAATGTTTTCTTCTTATAGTCACCTAGTTTAAATTCCTTAACAGCAAGCCAGTTTAAGATTTTTTTAGGGGGGATCAACCCTAAACCCTAAACCCTACAACCTAAACCCTAGACCCTAAGACCTAAACCCTAGACCCTAGACCCTAAACCCTCGGATCGGCCTTAGGGTTCTAGGTTGAGGGTTCAGAGGCCTGAACAACTACCTGTCAGTGGAGAATCAAATAGAAAAGACGATGGAACATGACATGGCCACTGGGGCTATGTAGGCTCACATCGTTTTGAGATCTCAAGGTACCTCATATTGTACTTCGACAAGGAATCTAGGAACACAATATTGGTAATTGCTTATACCTCTACAATGTAAGGAACTTGAAGCGATACTAGAGGTCCCCCAATACAGATGACGCACGGGCTCCCAAATTCTGATTTGAGAGGTTCCATAAGTAGGGGCTCCAAAATAAACTCCAATCCTTGACATAAGGGCTCCCGATGAGGGGAGGTAAAATCATGGCCCAACACACCGGAAGACGTCCAAAAGGCTGTAACCCTAGATCCTAAACCCCAAACCCTAAAACCGTGGTTCAGGTATTCTTGACCGAGAATGTCTGGTAGTCCAGCATCCAAGGAGTAGCCCGCGTGTCCCTCTACATAACCCAAAACGTTTCCATGGGCATGTCTGTCTCGATATCTAGAATTCCAAGAATTCGCAGCCCAAATCCGAAAACCAGCATAGTTAGCCTTCAAGACCCAAACCCCCAAGAGAGAAAACACAAAAGACGTATCATGCCCCGTTCAAGGTGGGAGGGTTTAGGGCTTTCGCATAAACCTGCTGCCACGAAGGGTAGGATCCTTCCCCCAAGGACCCATAAGTCTCCCCCAACCTATCAAAAGAACATCACATGAGCAGCGTTTTTTTGGTGGTTAAACCCAGTAAGATTATATTCCTTGTATAAAATACGATACCCCAAAAGGAGGATACAATCTTACTCTATATTGGGTACCATAATATCCCCAAATAAAATACTGCTCACATGGCTATAATAGGGTCCTGGGGTAACTAGAAGCCCCAGATGCCCCAGATTAGGATTTAGGGTGTAGTCACCAGGCCCTGCACACTTAACCCTAGCCATCCTTTAGGTGGACCCTCCACCCAATAATAAGGGATAATAAGACAACCCTAAACCCTAAACTAAGAATTATACCAGGGTCCTCTTGTATTCTTATTATACCACTATTACAGGGTGGGGGGTCCTCCTAAGCGATCCTACCGAAAATCTTCAGGTGAGGCCCCGACAAACGCAACATGTGCCGGAGCTCTCGAACCTGAGGGTTTGGATTTGGGGTTTAGGGTTTGGGTTTAGGGTTACGGCCCCATCCGGTCAGGGTGGCTTAGGGGATTTAGGGTAGGGTTTAGAGCAGAGAGTGTGAAAGTGGAATATTAGGATTTTGTAAGGATGTGGAGATAATTACCAGTATCCCTCGTGGTTATAGTCCCCCTGAAGTAGATCGAATATGGCTGGTATACTATTGATAAGATCCCCATATAAACCACATTCATCTACTTGAGGGGGACTATATCCCTTGTGGTTACTATTAGCGGGTGGGGACCCAAACCACGGTTAGGAACCACCGTTAGGGCTTAGGCTGACATTTTTTTCGTTTCACAGCTTTGGGTTAAGGCTTAAGGCTTCCGATACTTGGGAGGCTTCTCGGTCAGGAGGGGAAGCTTGTGATTCTACTCCAACAAAAAACATGGAAATTCATATGATTACCTTTACCAAAACTAATAATTATAGGTCCTTTTGGGCTTGCATGTTACTTTGGCGGGAATGTCTTGCACAATTGGGCTCCGGCATTCCACAGGACAAAACTTTAACCCAAACCCTGAACTTGCTGAGACTTGCAGGATTCAGGACTTGGTAGTTTTCCAAGATTAGAGGACCCCCATATAGACCCAAAAATATCATACTCCTTAATTTCCCGGACCTTAGTAAGGTACCCCTATTTTTTGGGAAGCTACCGCGTCCGTTAAGACGTAGGGCTTCCAGGTTGAGGGGCTTTGGGCATAGGCTACAGGGTGTATGGCTTATGGTTCAGGTGGTGAAAAAAAACGATTCAGCTGCGACATTCTAGTCCATCTAAAACCGTGCGATACTTCATGTTCAAAAGTTTTGCTCCTACATACCATTAACCCTGGCCCTAAATTCTGAAAGAAATTTAACTAGCCCAAACTTGGTACTGTTGCTGGAGCTCACGGCCTAAAGTAGGTATTCTTTACAAACTTAGATCCAACAAGTTGACCCTAACTCATCACTCCCATATTAATGTAGCTTAAAGCCCTAAACCCTGCACACCCATATCATGGTAACTTAAAGTTCCTTAATAGCAACCCACAATAGTTCCACTGAATCTGCTGCTGGCTAGCATCTCCTCCTGGAACCCAAAGTGATAACAGCTCAAGCACCGAAGAGGTTCCCGTGTAACTACTTTGGCCCAGTGAGGGTTTAGGGTTTAGGGTTACCCCCAATATACACGGATCTTGGGAGGTGTGAGCTTGGCGTACCCTCACACTGCGCTCTCGGAAGCGACATTGAATTTCTGCAGCGCTTGCTTGAAATGGAGTGGTTTGGTGGTTGCGGTTTCATGCATCCCACACCCCCAAACTATTAACCCCTAAAGAATTTCTTTCCATGACTGACACCAGCTTCATTGTTGAGGGTTTGTCAGGCCGCACACTGATGAGACAAACAGTCACACCTCGTAAGGGCTTGAAGGCATCTCAACCAAAATTAGGGATATACAGGGGCTATGTTGTAGAGTTTCCGGTTTAGCGTTTCCCGAAGCTTTTGGGGGTTCCTGTAATAAGGATTATAATACTTTGGAGTCTCTATCGGGGTCCACCTTGAGATGCTCCTGCCTGACACTTCGAACACCCATACAAATACAAATTCCAGCTCATATTTTGTTTGATTTTCGATTTGACTCTGTATCACTCTCTAACCCCCTAAACCCTAAGCCCTAAACCCTAAACCCTGAACCCTAAGCCCTAAACCCTAAACCCCAAAGGGTTTAGGGTAAACGCGATTTCCAACTCTGAGCCGTAGACCCTAAAACCCTTACTCTCGGCAGGCCACCGAGCAAGACCGCCAGAAACCCCCAATCTTGGTGGTTGAACCTAGTAATATAGGGATAATGGAAAAGAAAATGGAAACTACTATATTATAATTGGGTATATATTGGGGTTATATTGAGTAGTGTTTTTTGGTGGTTGAGCCTAGTAAGATTATCTTCTTGACATAACATACCATACCCAAAAGGAGGATATANNGATATAATCTTACGCTATATTGGGGACCATGGTATCCCCAAATGAAGTGCTACTGAATTGAACTGCAGGAGTTTAGGGCTGAATGTCTGCCCCAAACTCTTCATTGAGGTGTCTATTTGAAGGCGATACTTCAAGGGGTTAAAGAGGTATGTATATATGAATAGATGTAGGTACATACACATGTGTATACATTCATGTAGCTTAGGGGCTTCAGGTTTCCGATAATCAGACTTCTTTCTTTAGCTGCTTCCTGCGTAACATTTTCTGTTCCGGACCACAAGCTGTAGATTCTCGACAAGCGCACATGGGCATTTCCGAAAATTGGGGTCCACCCATAAAACCCCGAATACTATGATGTCTACTATAGGAACCAACCCATGTTTGGAAACCCTAAACTCCAAACTCCAAACGCGCTCTCTCTCTCTCTCTCTCTCTCGCTCTCTCCTTTTCTCTCTAATATGTACCTGCCCCCAAAACCGGGAAAACAGCCTTCAGAGAAACCCCAGGCCCTAAACTCCAAAAGCTAAGTTTACCATAATAGCCGGACCCCAATATAGATCCCAAAACATTCTGGGGACGCCAAAACGTACCCTTGGCTTTTAGAAAGCCCCATGAACCTTACACCTTCAACCCTACGTCTCTGCATCCCCAAAAAACGGGAAAACGGCACAGGCCCCGACATCCCAAATGCCAAACGTCCGGTGGATGGCGTGGCTGACTTGCCTCAGAATCACGTAGGGTTTAGGGTTTAGAATTCTTAGGATTTTGTGGTTGAGGGTTTAGTTTAGGATTTAGGGTTTAGGGTTTAGGATTTAGGGTTTAGGGTTTAGGGGTTTTGGTCTATTCTTCAAGGGTTTTGATGTTTTCAGAGACTCCCGTACCTTCTGCAGCAAAAGCACTGTCTGAAAGACCCCACTCAAGGGACCCCAATTTGGTACAACAAAACTCCTGAACCCTAAACCCTTAACATTAGAAAGCCTAAGTTTAAAAAATACGGAATGTAGCCTGTGACAGGCCCCTAGCCCCTACCTTCGCGCCCCCTCTCAAGGACCAAAGAGCCCGAATGTAGGTACTAGGTAGTATTTATGGACTCGGATTCTCCGGATCCTAATCCCAAGCAACAAAACCAAAACTCCAAATCCTAAACCTTAAACCCCAAACAAACCTAGCCCTAGAAGGTTTAAAGTTTAAGCCTAAGCAAACCCTAAACTCTAAGTCCCAAAAGCATGCCCTAAGGGTCCAAGGACCCAAATAGTAGGGTTCTAGGGCCCAAACACTATAAGATTAATGGTAGTTGGACCCTAACACCCTATTATTTAGGTCCTTGGACCCTTAAAGACTCACACCCAAGGCATCCCGAGGGCAAGAGCAGGTGTATCTGTCAAGGGGCTTCGCACGGCCCTCTGCTTGAAGCACCGAAGAGAACAGGCAATGAACCTTTGGGGTTTATAGTTCACAGGGCTTACAGAGTTTGGGTTTGTAGGGTTTAGGGTCTGTAGGGCCTGTAGGGTTTGTAGGGTTTATAGGGCTTAACTATACGGTTTATAGGGTTTAGGGTCTATAGGATTTAGGGTTGACAGGGTTTAAAGGATCTAGGGGTTTAGGGTCTAGAAGGTTTAGGGCTCCAGTCGAGGGGCATTAGGAGGGACCCTTGTAGCTTATTGGGGACCACGCGGCAGAATTTGTATATAGTGGGTATAGAAGGACAGTAGGAGGGCTATATGAGCTATAGTCTAAACTCCTAGCATCCCCCTTAGTAACCCCTATATAACCCCTTACGTAAGCCCCCTTTAAGGAGTTCAGATTAAGGCTCACAGAATGTAAGGGGGTTAGAGGCCCCTTTCAAAAGCTACATCTCCCTTTCATGTGTTAAAGGTCTTATAGAGTTTGGGTTTTCGGGGTTGGTCCTACACCAAACTTGTCTAGGGATCCAGACAGCCCAATGTAGATAACATTTATAGGCTTTGGGACCCAACCCCAAACCCTGAACCCTAACTTAGAGTCCGGGGTACCACCCCACCCAGGCCTTGCCCTATAGCATGCGCCTTCCCAAGCTTGGGGCTCGCAAGGTTCTCCCTGAAATAGCTTTACTAACTTAGGGTTTAGGGTTAGGTTTACTTTCAATAGGTTGAAGCTAACGATGGGGGAACCGCAGGGGCGGATAGTCTAGGGGAAGTGTATGGGAGAACCCATGGCGCAACTCGCAGGCGAAGGAAACAAGGTGCGACATTGATTTGGGACGACCAGGGTAGCGTTCATCCCAGTCTGGCCACCTCTGATGGGGCGACTGCGACTGCGGCCACGACCAGCCCCGCCAGTTGTGCTCCTTATTCAGAGGGTTATATGCCCATTGGGGTAAGTTTAGTTATATTGGGATGATGGAAAAGACTATGCAAACTAGCCTTGTTCTCCCTGCAGCGGCCTTCGCCTCTTCAATGTAGCCTTGCATCGGTCATGGCAGTGCTTGACGACAGCGGCGCTGGGGTTTCTGAACCCAAAAGTTCCACCACGTCGTGGAAAGTTCTGGATGTACGAGTAGAACTCCAGAGCACCGGCATAATCCATGTCATCAAGAGCGTTCATCATTTGCAGACAGAGGTGTCCACCTTCATGTCCCACAGGACCTGGAAGACGCTGAACTTAATCTCGAGGAGGTGCTTCATCGCCTTCTTCACGGAGAGCTGGGCATCAAGATAGAAACCATGCTGCACAGGACCCAACACATATTAGCATCTGCAAGGCTACTAACGGGGATCAAGCAATGCCCAAAGCATGATGATGTTGGATAGCATAGTCCTGCAGCACAGGTATACTGCCATGCCCAGAGCATTCGGTTCCCAGAGTGGTGTAAGTTTCCTTCATGCACAATAGGTAGGTACCATGGCCGTTTCAACCATACTTTTAACGATATCGTATCTGTATCGTCATCGAACCACGGCAACCCATGACTACTCATTTCTCCACCCACCCCATGTTTCTATTTTGGCGGGCGCGGGTGGCAGAAGGGAGCAATCTAGCTTACCCAGATTATGTCAAGGGAGCGCCTTCTCGTTCCGGGCAGTCCGCAACCTACATCCTGAACCCCGAGCCTAAATGCAGAATTAAGGTTTGGGGGGGAGGGCTTCTTTAATCAGGTATCAAGCTTCATCAGAGTCAATCCGAGATCCAAATAACCTAAGACCCTAGACCCTAAACCCTGAACCCTAAAACTCCAAGCCCTCAAACCTTGTCTAGTACCCATATGTCTAGTACCCATATTCACTCCCCCACCCCCCTCCTTACCCAGCAATCAGCCCGGGAAGGATCAACACATCAGATCCCTGAAGTAGACCCCTTTTGTAAGGGTCCAGGGGCCCAAATAATAACAGGTTTAGGGTTAGGGATTCAGGTTTAGGGTTTAGAGCTTAGGGATTAGGGTTTAGGGTCCAAGGACCCAAATATTTTAATATTAATGGCATTTGGGCCCTAACACCGTATTATTTGGGTCCTTGGACCCATAGGGAATGCCAATGCAATCATACGAGAGCAAATTTTAGATCCCTCCGGGATGCCGGAACCTAACCCCTACAACCCCTCAAACCTCAAACTCCTGAAGCCCACACCACATAATCCTAATCCTTACATATCCCTACATGCCCCTGTGAAACCCTTAAAGGGACCCATTTATCCCAAACCCAACCCTAAACCCTGTAACCCTAAAATCCAAACCCTAAATCTCACACCCTAAACCCTTAACCCCAAAACCCACATCCTAAATCCTAACTCCCAAACCCTAGACCGTCCCAAGCCCTGAATCCCAAACCCTGCAGCTGTGGCAGTGGGGCCAAGGCCTGACTGAGGCTTCCAAAGATCCGAAGGCCCTTGGGAAGCGAAGGTGCTAAGATCTAAGGGTTTTAGGGTTTAGGGTCTCAGGGCTTAGGGTTTAGGGTTTGAACCCATAAACCTTACCTACACCCCAGAGGTATGTAGAATAATGACCTTTTTGGACTATATATAGGTGTTTTAGGCTAGTATCTTACCTACTTTTGGGGTCCAGGTAGGGTCTTAGGGCTTAGGGGTGAAAGATTCAATTAGGGTGTAGGGTTTAGGGTTCGGGATTTGGGGTTTAGGATGTAGTGTGTAGGGTTTCGAGTTTAATGTTTTGGAGTTTCGGGTTTCGGTAGGATTCAGGGCTTTAGAAGGTCCAACGCATGGGCAGGCTCTTGGACTTAGGGTTTGAGTTGGGTTTGAGGTGTTGCAGAAGATGCTGATGGGTGTTGATGGAAGATTGTGGTAGCCGTGCCGTGTTGTTTAGGGTGGAGGCTGGGGAGAGAGTGTTTGGGTCGAAATCATGACCCACTACATAGTACTGCTCTTCGCATGGCACACTTTTGCCAAGTACAGCCCAGGTTTGGCGAACATTCGATGATTGTTATTACGTTGGGTCGACGTACCCTATCCTTCGCCCATCTGTTATTATCTGCGTGGCGTAAGGCAACTACAGGAAGGGTGTTGCCATGGAAAGAGTATGTACAGAGAAGTGTTGCGCTACCCCATGTAAAGGTCCTGTAAGTTGTGTGTATATATATACATGTATATAAATACATATATATATAGACAGATAGAGACATACTTCTGTAGTTTGTCCTAGCTTGGGGTCAATCAATATGACGAAGACTAGCCCACGTTCAGTCCTCTTACATGTTACTCCCAACGCCCCAAACCTACTGGTCCAGGACCACTGAATGAGCCTACTTACTAATTCTGGGGAAATGGTAGGGGAGGGGGCGGATAATTAGGAATTCGTAGCAGTTGTTGATAGCTAGGGTATTGCAAAGGTATTTGTTCAAAGGTATTACTTCGGCTTTATTAACCCCCTCACGAAATGAAGTTAAGCTACTGGACAGGCAGGAAAGCACTGCTTGCAGGGCAGAAACTAAATGCGCAAAACAATGCAAGTCCCTAATCCTGCCATCGGGTACTGCCCTGAATCTATGGTAACCACGCGACTATCAACACAGCGGAGTAGCGTTTCTTCAGTTGAATCACTTCTTCTTATCTACTGTAGCCAAGTGGAGGATAGAATCTTGACTTGCCCAATGTCTCTCCCATTGGAAACTATAGTGTTCCCAGTGATGGCTACTACAGAATGCCTGTGTAGCCGCAGTTTCCAAGGCGCTGTTCATTTGCTTTTTGATTTGGTTCTCCATTAATTTATGGACGGAGAGACTATAATAGTGTCCCTACTAAAAGTACTAGTCAGATGCGCCCTAGATACTTTAGAATTTAAACTTGAACAGGAGCCTGTAAGCCCTAAACCGAAACCCTAAAACCCCAAAAACCCCGAACCCCAAACCCTAAACCCTCAACCCCAAACCCAAAAACCCCAAATCCTAAACCCCCAACCCCAAACCCCAAACCCTAAACCCTAAAACCCTAAACCCCCTACGTGGGCTCCAAAAGTATATCAAACAATAACCCAAAATCACTGAAAGAAAACAGCCTAGGGAGCCATCAGTTTACATATGAGTAGCGTTTTTTTGGTGGTTAAACCTAGTAAGATAATATTCCTTACATAAAATACTATACCCCAACAGGAGGATATAATCTTACTCTATAATGGGTACCATAGTATCCCCAAATAAAATACTACTCATATGTTTAGACCCTAAGATCGGCCCCACCCCCTGAGGTTGCTGCGTGGTGTCGGAGGATGGGGTTCCTCGGTTGAGCTGTGAGTTTGTGGTGGTCCCTAAGCCTTGGTTTAGGGTTTTGGGTTTAGAGTTTAAGGTTTAAGGTTTTGGGTGTAGGGTTTACCTGAACCCTAAGAGTATATCAACTAATGGCCCTCTGTGCTGTTTTTGGGGAGTTCTGGGCTATTATTTTACCTTTTGGGGTTTAGGGATTTAGGGTTTAGGGTACTGATATTAGGGGTTCATGCTAGGAGTGGAAGGGATAATGGGAACTGCTACATTATCCGGGTTTAGGCTTTTGGGTGGTTGAACAAAGGCCGGCTCTATCCTTCTTGCGGAGTACTGCACACAAACTAGAATGCAATCTGGGCCTGATTGGGCAGCATAGCATACGCAGTCAAAGTAGTAGAGTACTCGATTGAGCGCTACACAAGTGGCAGCATGAGTTGCAGGGTTTAGGGTTAGTACAGACGCGTGGACAGCTACGATTAGTAGTGTCGCAAATTAAAAAAAACACTATTCGTTTAGGGTTTAGGGCTTAGGGAAACTACCAAGGCTATTTCCTTGAAACCCCTTTATAACGGCAAATAAATTGCACTCCAGGCGGCATTGAAATCAGGTAGGCCCCTTACACGCAGCCTCTGTAGGAACCTATATAAAACTAATTGCCATATCGTTCTTCATGTCTTTTTCATATCTCAGTTTATTGATACCTGAACCGAAACCCTAGACCAGGTGTTTACCAGAGGGCATTCAACAAGAAAGGTAGGCCAGGCGGACCGATCCCCCCTCCCTAATAGTGAGTCACCACCATCTCCCAAAACCTAAACCCAGGGTAATTGAAAATCATTTCAATACCCAATTAATTTTCGGCCATTCTGGTATTATTCCCTATAAAAAAACACCACTTAGGGTGAGGTCGCTTTAAATTGCCAAGTAAACCCTGAACCCTTTAAAAAACAAACGCGTAGAATAGAATAATACTCCGCAGAGCCACGACTTGAAGACCCAACCCTTTTTTTTGTAAGCAGATAGGATGGTTTCAGGTACAGGGATGAAGGTTTGGGGTTTATAGGGGTTTGGGGATTAGGGTCAGCGTGCAGGAATTCGGGTTCAACCCAGTTTCGGATGATCCGCCCACAGCCGCAGGACGATGGGCAGGAAGACATCCATGTGGGCAAGCCTGGGCTTGGGATCTAATTATGGCTAGGCGTATTCTGTAAAAGCTTAGGGTTTAGGGTTCGGGGTCTTGATAGTTGTATGTATAGGGACTATAAGATTAGCTAGGGTTTAGGAAGCACTGGTTTGGGGTGTCGCGTTTAAGGATTCAAGGTTCAAGGCCCAGGTTTTAGGCTTTAAGGCTTGTCTGTGTGGGCCTAAACCCTAAACCCCAAACCCTAAATGCTAGAACTTTAAAACGCTAAAGCCCTAAACCCTAAAATCCTAAACCCTAAGCCCTAAACCCTACACTCCTGGAAACTAACATGGAAACCCAAAAAAGGACCTATGAAGACTACAGCCACTCTAAAAATGGGGCTATATGGGTTTCCATGTTAGTTTGGGGGAGTGTAAGCCACAGGCCTGGCGCGGCAAGGTTCTGGACTTTGGAGTTTCGGCAGTACTGGTTGACAATGTTGGGACATGCTTACACAGGGTGGGTTTAGGGTTTGGGGGTATTTTGAATTCCCAATTTAAGGTCATTTTGGTACGAATCCCTCTATAAACTATAAACCGCCATTCAGGGTGAGGTCGGGTGAGGTCGCTTGAAATTTCCCAGTTACATAGCCAGTATACGTTCTTTTTCCTGATATGACCTATGTTGGGATTTGGGCTTTGCGTTTAGGGTGTTGGGACTTTTAGGGTTTAGGGCTTAAGTCTTAGAATTTCCGGTTTAGTGTACTGGCTTCGGGGTTTGAGCCTTCTGGCTTAGATCTTAGGATCTTGGAGTTAGGGTTTTGGGCTTCGGGATTCGGGTTCGGGGTTTCGGGATGAGCGCCTTAGTATTTTGCTATACGTGCGAAAGCTGAAGCGCGCAAATATGTTGATGTCAAGGTGCGTTTCGGTCTTCACCCAGCAAGCCTAAACCCACACGTCCTACACCTTAAAGCCCCACACCTGACAACCCTAAACCCTTAACCTTAAACCCCTAAACCCTACATGGTAGTGGACTGCTGCCCAATCAGATCTCTGGATGAACCCCACACATGGTACCCTGCGGCTAGGGTTTAGGGTTTGAGGTTTAAGGCCCTGCACATTTGGCAACTTCTGGCAAGCCTTAAGGGGGATCTACTTTCAAGATAACAAGACCTAAGGCCTAAATCCAGATCCCTATACCCTACCCCCTACACCCTAAATCAAGAACCCTACAAATGCTTTGGGGATCTATTTTTTAGATCCTCCCTGGCGTCTGAGTCGACCTTCCTGTTCAGGGCTTGGGGCAAAGGTTTGATTTCAGAGCTTGAGCGGCTTAGGGCTGGACCAGTTTGCAGATCAGGGTTTAGGGTTCAAAGGGTTTAGGGTTTAGCGTTTAAAGGGTTTAGGGTTCAGGGTGTAAAGTTTGGGGTTTCGGGTTTTGGGGGGTGTTTGGATTTGTTTGCAAAAGCCCGCTGGGGTACCCCCCCAATCAAGAACAGCAAGCTGTAAGATCGTAAAGAATTTACCCTAAACCCTGCACCTCTAAACCCTAAACCCCAACCCTAAACCCTAAACCCGCAGGAATCTTGTTTCCAATTTGCTCAGCAATTTCCCTGCGGTGTCTCTGACAAATTGCCAGATCCCCCAGAAATTTCCCTGGATTTTTCCTACATTCTGCGTAGACCTGATGGTCTACAGCCCGAACCTCTCTCTAAACCTTAGGGGGGTTTAGGTTCAGTGCTCCCTGAGAGCCCAGTATCCAAGTATGATAGTTTCAAATACGAATTACCAAGAGACTTGAACTCTGAGCATCGTGGGGTTTAGGGTTTAGGCTTGAACTCTGAGTATCTAAGGCCATGATACTTGGGCCGTCGGACCCTTAAGATCTTTGGGATTGGGGCTTTTGAGCTTATTGTGTTTAGGGTTTCAGGGTTTTAAGCTGTGGGCTTTAGGCCTTTAGGGCTTCAGCTTTTGTAGTTTGGGATTGCCGGATTTCACATGCAGGTTGGGTCCTGCTGCCACCTATGTCATTCTTCGCCAGCCCATCCCTAAGCCTAAACCCTACACCCTATGACTAAACGTGACTAAACCCTACGCCCTAAACCCTTAAGCCCTAAAACTTTAAGCCCTAAACCCTTAGCCCTTGACCCTATGACTAAACCCTAAGCCTAAACCCTAAGCCCCAAACCCTGAGCCCTAAACCCCTAAGCGCTAAACCCTTAAGCCCCAAACCCTAAATCGTCAAAGTGGGAGCTGAGGACGCGGCCCTAAAAACTCGAAGCACCAGTCGAGAGTGTGGCAGGAAACCATCGCCAAGTACAGTGATGCGCACCTGACGGCTGCTTCCCTGCTGATGCTTGAGGGGCCACTGAGGTAAATATAGGACATTAGGAATCAGGGTTTAGGGGGCTTGGGGGCGTGAATAGGGGTACCATTGTAGGGGTAAAAACTGGGATTATATAGATCAGATTATGTTCTGTGTATAGAAACGACCCAAGCAAAAGCATAATGTGGGACTTTGTCAAAATATTGAGAAGTGATTTGGGACCACTTTCTATACAGAACAAAGCTCGTTTTTGGCCAGAGTAACTAGCTGTTTTTGTGCAATACTATACCCGAAGGCAAAACCCCATCATACTCCGCTTGGTGAGAAAAAAGCACGCCCGCTGTTGATGCAGAACATCCTGCATGACCCTCTATGCCTGGGAATTACGGTGGCATAGTATACATATTACCATGTTTTGGCCCATCAAGCAGTATACTGTTTGATACATGCAGGTGCATATTAATATATCAATACTGCGGAGATTGAAGCTTATGCCCTACATAAGCTTTATACTGCCCATATACAACTCCTCTAGGGGGAGGGTCCTGACTAAGAGGCGTGCAAACCTGAAGGAAAGATGTCGCAATTAATGGGTCTCGAAGCACGTCTGAAACAAAATGAGCAACGTTCACTGCACATACTTGGGTTTGAGGTTTAGGGTAGTTTGCAATTGCTGTACCTGAAAATCCAAGATTGGTGAGCTACAGTCTAAACTCTGTACATAGCGGATTGAAAAGGGGAGCATTACAGGGCTTATTAAGGGGGACACTAGGAGTTTTGACTCTAAACCCTGAACCCTAATCCCCAAATCCTAAACCCTTAACCCTGAGGTTATTGAGTAGGATATTAGGAGTTTAGACTACTACGGGAATAAGCCGAATATATGAACCCTAAATCCTAAACCCTTAACCTGAGGTTATTCAGAAGGATACCAGGAGTTTAGACTATATATTAGGATTTTAGACACTAAACTCTAACCCCTAATCCGTAAACCCTAAATCTTAAACCCTCAGCCCGGGGGTGATTGTGGATTATGAGGGATACTAGGGGCTTAGACTATAGCTCAGGTAGCGGTTCATGGCCGGCTCGAGCGAGGCCAAAGACATCCCATGCGAGAATGACCCCAAAGAATCCTTAGTACCTATCTGGTAAGGTTTAGGGTTTAGGGTTCAGGGTTTAGGGTTTAAGGTTCAGGGTTTCGGCTTTATGAAGGGTTTAGGGTACGTAGGGTTTAGGGTATTTCGGGTATAGGGTATTTAGGGTTTCAGATAGGACTGTTGCGGGCCCACGCAAAACGCTATTTTCTAGATAAAACATGTAAACATTGATAACGTACTGCAGAAAACTCTTCCAGAAACTGGGATGAAAATAGCAGCCAAAAACACCCAACAAAAACAAAACAATCAAAAACAACAAAAACAAAACACATGGCACCATATTTCATAATACCAGAGCCTTGGCGAACCAAAAACAAAAAAACACGAAAACCAAAAAACACATGTGAGCGGTGCCCAAAACCGGAATCCTAATTTATTTCGGAAACACAAATGCTTACGGTAGCTTACGTTTTCAAGGCTTGCGCTTGACTTCTATTCCGTTTGTGAGAAGTGCAGTTTGCCTTTACTGGTGGCCTGATTAAGGGGTTGTTGATTGTTTCTAAATTAAATTGAACAAATTTATCTACACTAACCTAATATACAAATAATAAGAAATTAGAAAGAGAAAAAGCTAAGAACGTTAAAAGGTTACATTTTATGAAATAAATATTCTAGGGAATCTTTTTGCATATGGGGGAAAGAAATTTACATTTGGTATGCTCCTTCTCCATAGTCTTAGTATGCAAAGAATTTAAAAGTCAATCTTTCGTGCCAGGATCTAAATATCTCAATACCTGTATGGTTGCCTGCACCACAAGCATTTCTGGTTTAAGGCGGAAATCCCCACATCCTTGGCCCTGCATTTCCTTACTAAAAACCCTTACTAAGTTGGATAAAGATTTGAAGGGTATTCCTCATATTATCTTAAAAATAGTCTTTTCACACCAGCCTTCACTACATTGTGTTTGATAGTTGTGTTTGATAGATAAATACTTCATATTTCGGTTCAAATTTCAAAAGGAATCCTCAAATCCAATGGTCTTGTTCACCATACAATCTAAAAGTCTGCTTTTTGGTGCCAGAAGTGAAACAATCTCACCGTTGCCAGTATTTCCTTTTCCTCAATATGAAAACTATTTGTAATATTCCAAGCGTTTGCGAGACATACTACCAGCGTTTTCAATAACAAGCAGGAAGTCTACAGTCCTTGGACTCGCGTTCTCCTTATTAAAAAGCGATACTAAATTGGTTACGAATATGCACGATAATTCTGCGGTTCTCTTACAAAAACCCACTGACAATGATGATAATGCTGCGATTCTCTTACAAAAGCCCATTGACAAAAGCCCTCGCTACATTGACTTTGAAGCGCAAATTCTGAACAGAAATTCTTAAATCCTGGGCTCTTAATCCCATGTTATATTTAAACGTATTTCACATTTAAAGAAGAATTCGCAAGTCTGGGGCTTCTTCTTTTCCCTAGACAATTCCTGGATAAATGTCACTCAGATCTCAGCAGGAACTTGCAACTAGTCGGAACATCTCATATATTGGAGACCATGGGAATCGTATAGATAAGAGGCTTATGTTTATATACGAAGCCCAAGAGTTGAGAAGTCAGATATCAATTTGTAGCGTATTTAGTAAGGAGTTCATACATAGAAAAATAAGGAGAAAAGGAGCCTAAGATCTAAGAATTCCTGTTTACATCTATGACACACGTGGCAATGAAATGAGACTTCTACAATAAAATATGTTCTCCAATTAAGGAATGTACAAAGCCATGATAGGCTTGCTCTTTGGCATCCGTCGTGCCAACATGTCAGAAAGCGTGGGCCCACAAGAGTCCCATCTCTTGGGTTTAGGTTTTAGGCTTTAGGGGTTAGGGATATGACTCTGGAGCTTCAGCCGCTTGAGGGTTGAGGCTGTAGGGTTCAGGGCCAGGGTTAAGGTTGAGTGTAATGCCACTCTGCAAAGAGCATACCTTCGTCATTCTGGCCGGGCTCCAAGCGGCGGAGTGTTTCTTTCGGGAGCCGCCCATGACTTCTGCGACGATTGTCTGCCTTCTCACGCGCTGCGAGATCATTTCGCCCAGCAAACGTCTTGGCGGCGGCAGTCCTGGTGGTTTGAGGCAGTCGTACCTTCCTTTATTTGCACGCCCAAAACTAATTTCACGGCATGATAGCTGGGCGGCGGTGTAAGCGGTCGTGGGGCAAGCGCCGGTGGCCGCTGCCGCTTGCACAGTATGTAGGGTTTGTGCCATCATCAGAACTGCTTTCCGGCAGTCTCTGCTGCACAAGGAAGGTCAGCTAAATCTGTTGCAGCCTGAAACCAACACAAAAAAAAAAGTCACCAGACCATCTGAGCCATTTTCCAATCCCCCCGAATAACCCCTATGATACTCCCTTATATAATCCCCCTTGAAGGAGTTTACACGATATAGCTCATGTAAACCCCAGAACATAATTTAGGGATCCAAGTAGATCTAATAGGCCAAAACCCTGGTGCGGTACAAGCAAAATAAAATTTGGGTCTAGTCCTAGGAATTCTTTGGACCCGTACTCCCTGGTAGCCCCCTACTATTGAGGCCATGTTCCTTCTTTTGTTGGGTCTAGACTGCTAGTGGGGTACCAGGTAGAGGGGGTCCTGAGAGTCCCTAGATTTTCGGGGACAACCAACAACCTAAGGCTCCAAAGTATAGAATTGTCAGGCCTCATAAGAGTCCCGAAGTATATAGTTCCTGCATGGCGGACAACTGGGGAACAGAACCGAAGATTACCTGCACCCCAAACCCTAGGCGCAAAACCTAAACTCCAAATTTCCTAGACCGGAGTGGCTACTACGCTGCATGACATTTATATACTATCGTACTCTACTTGCCAAGGTTCCGGTTACTTCATGTCACGAAGAAGTTCTCAGCATCAACTGTCTCCATGCCCATCTCCCTTCTGAATCCCAGATGTTCTAAACTTCCACGACCCTAATCCCTGAATTCCAAGCCCGAATCCCTAAACCCTGATCACTAGCCCTCATCCCGAAAAAGTGGGTCCTGATGTCTGAAACTTGACCCATTATCCCACAAACACATCTAAGACCTAAGCCCTAAAACATATACCCCAAACACCTTTGACCCTAAACCCTAAGCCCTATAAACCCTAAACCTAAACCCTAAGACCTTGCAACCCTACACCCCTAACGCTAAACCCTGAAGCCTAAAAATCCTAAACCTTTAACCCTAAAAACTCAACATCCTGCCGTGCACCAAGGCCTCTCTAGTAAGGTGACGCTCTGCAGAACTGCGACAGTGCCCTGGGGCAGATGAGCACTTGTTGGGTTTAGGGTTTAGGGTTTGGGGTTTAGGGTAGAGTCTGGGGTTTAGGGTTTGAGGTTTAAGGTTTAGGCTTTGAAAGTTAAAAGTTTATAGGGTGAGGGCCAATACAAGGTGCCGGCAGACCATCCGAGGGCTTGGGGTTTAGGGTTTAGAGTTCAGGATTTCGGGTTTAGGATTCAGGCCTTGGGGTTCAGGATTTAGGGCTTAGTGTTTAAAAGTTTAGGGTCTGGAGGTCAGGATTTGGGGTTTGGGGTGTAGGCTGCTGGTCTGGGGAAGTGGATATCATTCTTGCGTTTAATTAGGGTTTAGGATAGTTTTCTTGGGACGTAGGCTATGGAACTTGAAGGTTTTAGGCCTGCAGGGTTTGGAGAGTTTGGTGTGAGGCAACGTAGGGCTCACCATAAGCCCGGGAACCCGAAACTTAGAGGCCCATGAATGCATTGGCGGCACAAGGGTCAAATCCTCTACGGAGGGCCCTTGCTTTCAGAACTACTGCGGTGGAACACGTCCCCCTTTTGGGAAGTAACCCACATCCTGTAGCAACTGCAAGATGTACCGGCGAGGAGCCGACACAAAGCCTGGTAGCTATTCCCACAAGCAGGGTTTAATGGTTTAGGGTAGTTTTGATATCTGCGGGGGACATAAATATAGACCCTCAGATACATGCTTATCAATTCTCGGGATCAAAAAAATACCCTGATTTTTTTGGAAGCCCCTCACTCATATCTAACCCTAAACCCTATAAACCCTAACCTTACATCGTGAATCTTGAGATTATGCCCTTAACTATACACGCCAGAAACCCAGGGTTCGGGGGGTTAGGATACAAGCAACACGGACTTGGGGCTTTCCAAAAATGAGGGATACGTTATTGGGAGCCGTCATAATAAAGCTTAGGGTCTATGGGTGTCCATAAATGGGTCCCCGATGTACGGCAATTCATAGTTTGGCCCAAATCAGCTACAACTTTTGGGGCTGTTGGGGGATGACTCACATCAGCGGGTAGGGTTTTGGGTTTGATTGATGGCTTAGTGTCCCTAAGCCTTAAACCCTGAACCCTAGCCTTGAGACGGTCCGTGTCCTACCAGGGCCAGGACTCCAGGAATAATGTCTTGAATGATTATTTTCTGATCTGCAGAAAGTTCGTTTTATGCTTATGAATATGGATATGTCATGATCTTTATGGTCTCGACTATGCCCGGGAGTATGATTGTTGAATGGCTTCAGGGGCAGAACTTATGAATGTTTAATGCGTAATACTATGTGTTTTTTAAATCTGGGTTTCACAAAATGTTTACAATACCGAAAAAATGACAACTTTTTTATGTTGTTCAATTATTTTTGGTATGTCCGGGGGATGGGTCTCGGCGTGGACACCCCTGGAACATCTAAGAATCCGACAACTCAAAAAACACATGGTCTTTTTATGCAAAAAATTATGAATGTTTTTATGACGAAAATGATCTTAATGATTTTGGGAGTGTCTGGGGGAGGAGTTTGCGGGGCACACCTGAGGAACCTCTAAAAATCGAACAACCTAAACACGCTGTGTTTCATGAACAATTCATGGTGTTTATCAAAAACATGAATTTTGCCCTAGAGTGATCACTTCAGAATCATAACCAAAAGCATATCATAATCAAAAACATAAGCCAGGAACATCCCAAACCACAAAATACTCATATAACATTCATAAGAGAAATTATTTAAGTAGGAGGCTTCCCTTGCTACATGGAACGTCTCAACCCTGACCTAAACCCTAAACCCTAACCTAAGCCCTAGACCTGAGATTGAGGGCTTATAGGCCCCTGAATCCCAAACCTTGAATAAGCTCCCCTGAACTCGTCACAGCCTTGCCTGCTCCTCGAAAACTGCATCGCGCCAGTGGTGAAGCCTTGATATTAATCTGTCTTTTTGTAAATTCTTAGTGCATTTAGGATTTCGGTGATTTCTTGATGTGTTTCTGGATGTTTCTCAGGGTTCAGGGTTTTGGGTTTTGAGCTCAGAAAATCTCAAAAGTACATGTATGGGGGGGGGGGGTACTAACCCGAACAGTGTTGCTAATTACTCCCCACCATACTTTGTACTCTATGTGGGTCTTAGAGTTTTGGGTTGAGGGTTCATGGCTTAGGGTTACGACTTAGGGTTTAAGGTTTAGTTTAGAGCTTAGCCAGGATCCCCATTGGGCCTGGCACAACCTCTGGTCACAGGATGCAAGAAGAGCCCCCCATGCAAGGACCACCATGTGAGTGCATCTCTATACCCCTAATACTGAATATGTTGAACGCAGTCACTCTAAGCTCTAAGTTCCCTTCTCAAGCTCATCAAAAGCAATGCCAGCGCTTCGTTAACCTCCCCGATGTCTTCTTCCTCATGTATTCCCCGCCGGCTGAGCAGATCATCGGCGAAGGCTGTCTATGGGTCTGCCGCACCCACATGTATCTCATCAGCAGCGTGCTGACTATGACCCACAAGAAGGGCGCGAGTTTGCAGCCTTGTTTTTTGCCCCTCGTGGTGCGTACCTGCCCGGGACAAGTGTGTGCTGCTGCATATTCTGCCCACGTAGGTGTGATGCTTCTAACGCGGATAGACCACCTTAAGCCCTATCATGGAGCTGTCAAGGGCTGCGATGGACACGTCCTGAAATAAGTTTGCAGGGTTTGAAGCGATGTTGGGTGTGAGATCCTAAACCCAAACCCTCAAGTATATACCATAGAGGTACCTGAACACTTTTTGGAATGACATTATACATTCATATGTGGATTTTTATTGATGCAATTATTTCTTCTTTGATGCATTCTGACATATCTCTGCATCTTAAAGGTGGGGTGGCTCCCATTTACAGCGTTGCCTGCCTAAGCTCCGAAATCGGTTCAGGTCTCGGGCTCTGGATCATATATCTTGCGAATCCAAATCCTAAGCCCATGAGCCCTAAACCCTAAACCATAACCCTAAGCCCTAAACCCTACTAGCATCTCTCGGCGTAGCAGCCGCTGCTGTGGATGCAGGAAATCTTGCACCACACCATGCACCATACACCCTAAAAGTCACTTGGGATTAATGTAGACCCATGATTAATAAACCTCCTCCTGTTAAGGGCCTTAATAACAGTATCCCTACTATAAAAAGTATTAAGGGGAGGGCGTTTATTAATCATGGGTCTAGGTTATGAGCAATGCAAGATGTCCTTCATCCACCGGATCTTTCAGGCAGGAAAAGGCCAAACAAAGGGGCATCGCAGTCCCATGACCCGGAGTCAGCATTCCCGAAGTCCTGGCAAAACCCGAAGCCCAAATCCTGGTCCTAAGCCCGAAGCCCTGAATCTGAGGCCTTGAACCCACAACCCCACAATCCTGCAGTTCAAGTCCTCAACACTAACCCCCAAAATCCTATACTCAGAGCCCTAGATCCGAAACCTAAATCTTCAAAACATCGAACTCTACACCCCGCACCCTGAACCCCAAGCCCTAAATCGTAAACCCTAAAGTCCTAAGACCCAAGTAGGCTTCCCCGCTGCGAGAAGATGGCGACGGAGTGCTTGGCAGCACGTCGGTCCTAGTGGACTGGGTTTTGGGTTTGGGGTGGGAGTTTGGGGTTTAGGTTGTTGGGTTTGGGGTTCAGGGTTTAAGGGGTTTATGGTTCAAGGTGCAGGGTTTAGATTTAAGGCTCCGGTTTTAGGGTTTAGGATGGGTATCCCCTATAGTGAGAGGGATTCACAAGGAGTTTCCTTTGTACAGTTAGTAGGGGGTGTATGGGGTCTTGTTGGAGATCTGAGGCGGCAGAGCCTTAGGCTTAGGACTTGGGGTTTGAAATTTAGGGGTGTAGGGCTAAGGCTTGGGGATGCGAATTCAGGGTTTCAGCCATTCCAGAATAGATGGCCCTGCCCTAAACTGAGCAGACAAGTCATGGGCTTTAAGGGAACCGCCCTTACTTGGACACGCACGACTTACGCTTTGGACCTTTGGAGTTCTTAAAGTAATTATTACATACAGGATTGGAACCCTTAGAAAGTAAACCCCTCACCTCCCCCAAAGCAAACATGCCATTCCACATATGCCCTTTTCGAGGGCACACTGGTCTGTGCATAGCCCGTAGATGTCTGTTTGCTAGTTGGAGCGCCGAACCTCTAAATATCAGCGGTGCAAAGGCCTGAGCATGCAAGCACCCCCCCCCCCCCTCCCGCCCCCCATGCAAAAAATAGCACCTGGCGCAAGCTGTACTAGTTCCAAGGCCTGAAACAGGGCTTAGGGCTTGCACAGGCCTAGAAGTATGTAGATAATGATTGGTTTTGTTTCGTGGGCCCTCCCCCCAACTTGTGGAACATAAGGGTACGTCCATATAATCACCATATTGCCTTACACGCACTATTACAAAGTGGGTGTCCACCTAAGGTCCTTTTGACCTGTTTCCGGATTTCTCACCATCATTTTTTAGCCATCCTAGGACTGATGCCAAATAAGATCATTGGAATTTGCTCTGCCCCCTAAACCATAAGCTGATAACCCGAATCCCTAAACCCCTAAACTGAGAACCCTAAACCTTTATCTGACCAAACCCTATACAAATCCAAGACCTCAACCCTTGAAATCCTAAATGATTCCCAAACAGTTTAGGGCGCAAGGTTCATCACAAAGGGGCTACTACGCCCCCCGCAAGAGTTCATTGGGACCACCCTAAACCCTGAACCCTA
>CAJNIZ010046482.1:10050-20202 GCA_905231905.1 Symbiodinium pilosum | reverse complement strand
AAACCCTAAAGGCAAAACCTGGCAGGGCCACAGAAGCAGAGTGCAGCAAACTCCGATCATGCCCTGTTGCACCTCGCTGCTTGCGGGTTTAGGGGTTTCGGGGTTTAGGGGTTTAGGGGTTAGGGGCTTAGGATTTAGCGGTTTAGGGTTTAGGGGTTTAGGGTTTATAGGGTTTGGGGCTTGGAGTTTGGGGTTTAGGCTTCAGGGTACCATCCTAAAATCCTAAACACTTCGTAGAAGTTGCCAGCCCCCAAACCCCAATTTTTCTTAAATAGACGAAGCCCTACGGCTTTGTAGAAAACGCTGCCAGTTTTTAACACACCACAAGCAACATGGGATAACCTGGGACCTTGAAGTGCCCTCGTTTCAAGTCATGGGTTTTAAGGCTCAGGGTTTAGGGTTTAGGGCTCAGGCTTCAGGGTTTGGGGTTTGGGGCTCAGGGTTTAGGGTTTAGGATTTAGGGCTCAGGGATCCGGGCTCAAGGCTGAGACTTCCATGCGAACATAGAAGTATGCTACCACAGGCTACCCTTCAAACGTACTATTATGGTAAACACACCCCAGATTCCATGAGGCAGTCCCAATACATGCGTAGCCAGTTGCAGAGGTTTCGGGGCGTGGAACATAGGCTAAGTCAAACAATCCACTCAGGCTAACCTTGGCCATCAGTGCACGGTCTCAGGTCTTATCCTGTAGACTTCTCATCTCCAATGGATGAGCATACACCACTTTTCAACACATAGTAGGTCCTCCTAAAATAGGTGGACCCCAATATAGACCCCCAAATACGATAATACTTATTATAGGGACCCCAAAAGGGTACCCCAAATTTTGGGAAACCCCCAAATGGCGAAGTAAAGCAGGAAGCTGCACTTGCTCAAGACACTCCCTCAGCGAAGACAATAAATACCTAGATCGGCACTGTGGGGTTTAGGGCTTAGAGTGTAGGGTTCGCCCAATTGGACCCTTCAGGTTACATGTGGTAATTTCCATACCGGTTTCCATACATAGAGGAACCCCAATAAAGATAGGTGCGCCAAAATGGTACATACACTAAATTTCCGGAAGCCCCCATGTATATACTACCAAAAACACATTCTGAGATATGAAAACACAAAATAACAAGCCGAAGCCCCAAGTTCTCATTCTTGAAAGGCCCTGAGGGCGGTCTAAGGGTTGAGGGTTTAAGGTTGAATGTTTAAGGTTTAGGGTTTAGGTTAGGGTTCAGGGCCCGAAGCCCTAAAACCCTGAAGCTAAAGCCTTTGCTGCCGCGGCACCAGTAGCCTCTGCATATCTTCGTTGACGTCATAAACCAGGCGTAGTGCTAGCTGCATCTCCATATCTCAGCACGAAGGACTACAATGCAGGGGCCTAAAGAATTACTGTTAATTTCATTTTGAGGTTTGCTTGACAAATCCTTTTCTCTAACTATTCCTGGAATCTAGGACCATCTTACTGGAAATTAGTTAGGCTCCTACCATGCCACATTTGGAGACCGTCTACTAAAGAGATTGAATGGGTATTGGCCAGTTGGGAATGGTCTGCCATTGCTTCACCAAACCCCTAAACCATAATTCTAAATCCTAAGCTCTAAATCCCAAACCGCTAAACCGCTAAACCCTATACCAAAGGGGCTTACGTGGGTTTTTGTTTGGGGTCGCTGCGTGTTCTGGGCCCGAAGCCCAAAATCCAAAACCCAAAACCCTGCACCCTAGCTGTACCACGGGTTCCCTTACTACCCCCCAAACCCTAAACCCTAAACCCTAAACCTCTACTACCCCGCCCTTAGGTTCCCCGTTAATTAACCTTAACTAAGTCTAAGTTAGCGTCCTGGGACGCAAGGGTCTCCATAAGAGTTGATGAACAGATATAAACAGTGAGACGCATGTCAGGCGTAGGTTTAGGATTTAGGGAGTAAACGACTAACCTTTTGCGTACCTGAACTTACTGCTCTAGAGCCCGGGTAAGTTCCTAGTTACCCCCAAAGAAGACATACCCAAATGAACCCCCCCACCCTAAACCCTAAACCCTAAACTCTTATATAACCCTAGCCCAGGTTGTGGTCAAAGAAGGAAGTTCAAAAAGGAACTACATGGAACCTATGGGATTCTGTGAGGGTCCGTCGTATCTGGAAGCCCTTGGGGCTTAAATCCTAACCCTATACCCTGAGCATCCTAAATCCTAAGCCCTAAATCCCCATGGGTTTAGGGTTTAGGGCCTTAATCCTAAACTCTTACATCGAAAGCCCTGTTTCCTAAAACCCTCAACTCCTAAATCCCAAGCCCTGTGCCCCAACCGGTCTGTACCGCTACCAGAAAGCCGCAGTGAGGAGCCAGCCGAGCACAGCTTCGGTTGAGTCACGTAGCTCCTATAAGGTTTGGGGTTTAGGCCGAAAATCCTGTATGACCCTAAGTACCTTATACTTTGGGGATTCTAGTGCTATTGTATAACACGGTCATGCAGAATTTTAGTATCAACACTAAGTACGGATATGGGAGTTCCTCAGGTTTAGGGTGTATGGGGTTTAGGGTGCAGGGTTAGGGATATGGAAGTTTCTCAAAATGGGGGGCCCCGGGGGAAACCGAGAGATAGACTCGGGGGATTATGGGCTCCCGGCTAGGGGGTCTAAAAAGATGCTTTTGAGGAATGCATGTACTGTGAAATACAAGAAGCAGTAAAAGGGAATATAAGGGCTCCATGAGAGTATGTAGGGTTCAGGGGTGGGGGACACGAAGGTATGTAGGGTTCAGGGGTGAGGGATCCGAAATAAGCAGAAAAACTTGAGAATCAAATCAAATGGAGAAGAAGATGGAACATCAAATGGAAACTGGGATGACCTCGGGGGACTCTCAACGCCCCAAACCCATTTTATGGGAGTTCATGTGCCATGCATTGCGTATTTCTTTAAGGACACCTTTTTGCTTTCATGTTTGTCAGTGTATTTAATATGGGGGGGATCGCGGGGCGGCTTGTATTGTACTAAGCGGAGGGGATTACCTAAACCCTAAACCCTAAACCCCTTGGTCCCTGGTTTGCTCTACCAACTATTCCTGGACTTTACTCCTGCTTGTCTAACAGTCTGCACACCTGCTTCAATATTGCGTCGTTGTTCATAAGATTCAACGCATTCAACACCATGATCTGCATGCTACACCCAAGGCCCTACCCGAACTTGTAGAACAAAGCTCCTTGTCATCTTGCATTGGCCACTCCGCCTCAGATCAATGCGAAGGTAAGGTGATTCAGTCCAAAAAAACAGCTTAGGGCTTCCTTTGAGTGTGGGGTCTAGGGATCCATTGGGTCGTGGATTAGCTGGGACAACTTCAACACACACACACACACAACCCTAAGAGAAGGCCGCCTAAACGCCAGATCCTAAAACGCATTTTGCTCCAAACGCCACTTCCCAACACGCACCGCCTCTAATGGAATCTTGGGTCCCTAAAGTGTATTGCAGATGCATGGCATGCATGGTGTGCAGTCCCATTTTCAAGATGGTGCCTAAGCGGCCTAAGCGCGCGTACACTGAGCAGGCATGGCCCTAGCAAAAGACCTGGTTTTAAAGGATTGTACCTACACATGAGGGAATTCCCTATTTCCAAAAAAGCTTATGCGTATGCTATTGTGTCCTGAAGAAACTCGGTACCCTAGAGTCTCAGCCCGGTGCGAAAGAGGTCCTGTGTACAGACTTTAGGCTCAAACATTGGCAAACCGTGTTCCTTTTACATAAAAAAGAGGTGCTAGGTAAACCCTAGATCAGGAGTCATATGCTAATCTAGGGTCCTCATGTTGCAGTTGGGGTAACCGAAGCCCCCCTGATAATGTAGGAATGTCCACAGAAAAGGCTCATTATACAGCCTTGACCCATGTGACGTCTCTGCTGTCCTGGGGTGTGCAGGAGATGGTCTAGGGTTTAGGGTTTTAGGGTTGAGGGTTTAGGGTTTTAGGGTTGAGGGTTTAAAGTACCCTAGAAGCCCAGGTACTCATATAGTAGGTCCTTGGGTTATGGATAATATAAATGTATATAGGGACTTAAGGACAGGAACCCAATATTTAGATACCTGGGCTTCTAGGGATAGACAGAGGATGGACTACTTCCTCAAGCTTTAGAACCACATAGAGCTTAAATTTACAAACTCCGAGCACTGAACCAAACGCTAGACCCCAAGTAGGCCCTAAACAGGAAAAACCTTACACCCTGAACCCTGAACCTTTAGCTCTACACCCTACACCCTGCACCCTTAATCCTAAACCCCAAACCCCAAAACTTATACTTGGGGATTGGAGCCAAATGGCATGGTGGCAGTAGAACGTCACGTGCTGCCGCCTTGGGAGAGAGAAGCTGCAATGGAGGCGGTTTAGGGTTGATTTCAGGGTTTAGGGTACTTAGGGTCATGCAGGCTTCTTCGCATCCACTGTACCTAAACGTTACACAGTAGTTTCCAATTTCTTTTCCATTACCCCCCCAAAAAACATCTAATACGTATGCACTGTAGTACTTAAGGCTGCTTCACGTCGGGGCATGCGCAACAACAAATGATGGAAGCAATAAGAGCAATGTGGGCACGGTAATTCCAATGATGAAAACACGACGCAAGCGCGCAACGACAAAATAAGAACAGTTTTAAGGCGTAAGCCCGAAACCCTAAAACCCCAAACCCCAAACCCAGAACTCCAAACCCCAAGCCCACGTGCGCGAGTTATTCCGCCAGTCTTGGGCTTTGAGATAGAGGTTGTTGATGGCTCTGAGGAGCCGGGAGTAGAGATTCTGTGGTTGTGATTCCGACTCTACACGCGAAGGCTTAGTCCTGCCATGACTTGTGCTGTCGCAGGGAGTTTAAGGTTTGGGGCGTAGGGCTTAGGTTTTGGGGTGCAGGGGTTAGGGCTTCATAGAGCTTAGGCTACTCTACCCAAATCCCCCAGCCCAACAACTTTGAACCGACAAAAGACCATCCATTGGCTTGAATATGTATAAAGAAGTCTGCAGAGGGAAGCAGTCCTACCCACGGCAAGCATTGAATTCGGTTCCAGCAAACCTTAAGAAATAAACTGTAAACCCGAAAACTCAAACCCTAAGTTCTAGCAGGAGCCTGCATTCAAATACAAATTGCACTGCAGAGCGCGGCACATAATCCACACAAAAGGGTGTGGCACGGTTTTGTTTTTTGGGGTTTTGAGTCAAGAGCAGAACACAGATGGGCAACAGGGAAAGTTTTGAACACCCACGTATAGGGTTTAGGGTTTAGCGTCTTCAGGGTTACAACAGGGATGTCGTGCATGAGCTATTTTCAGAGTGCTGTGCCTACGCCTCTAAACGTAGGGACCTCAATAATGAAACGGAGCTTTAGGTGTGATGTACTAAATTCGTACTTCTACCCCTAAAGCCTTAACCAAGGCTATACCAAATTTGGTAGTTTCCCCAAAAATTGGGGCACCCCAATCCTTTTTCATTTTCTACAGAGATACCCAGGGTTCTCGGAGACAGAAGGCCGAAAACCCTAAATCCCTAATCCTCTTAACCATGTTACAGAATCCGAGAGCAGGACAAGTTCTTGACAATGCATTCATCCCGTGTGACTTTCGCACCGAATTCGGCCGGGAAAAGGTCGAAGAGCTGCGATAACTGGGCGGCTTAGGCTTGAGGGCTTAGTTTTTGGTAATAAGGTTTAAGGTGCTTAGAGTTTTGTATTTAGAGTTTAGCTTGTGGATTGTGCTTAGGGATGTCGTGGCAAATGAACATTGAAAGATCTGGGAACTGGAGTGCGGGACATTACATACCAGGATTCTGCTGGGTGTGTGTGTGTAAGAAAACACTGAACAAAAGGGTTCTATGTTCGAATTCACAGGATCCGAAGTAATTATCTTCATCGCGCAAAGTAGGGTTTCTTAGTAGGAATCAATAGTTTGGTTTGGGTTGGTATATCCCCACATATGTACTAGGGGGAGGGTGTTTACAGTTTAGGGTTAAAGGTTTCGCGTGTACCTGTAACGCCGGGTACCTACAGTTTAGTAGTAACTACCCCTACCTAAGAGAGGTACAACCCATAAAGCACGGTATGTGTTTGGGGATGCAGGTACAGCCTAGACCCCCCCCAGGATCCTGAATTGGGCTCTTCCTATGCCCTGTTTGTGGTATTGGGGATCTATAGGGCTTGATTAGGGTTTAGGGTTTAGGAATTAGGGTCCAGGGTTTAGGAATGAGGGTTTAGGGTTTAGGAATTAGGGTCGAAGGTTTAGGAATGATGGCTTAGGGTTTAGAATTCAGAGTTTAGGGTACCTACGAGGGCAACCATTTTCAGACATCGCCACCTTCCGAAGGCTCATAGATGCAGAGGGGAGGTATGGTGTCTTGGCAGACAGGAAAGTCCAAAGATAAGGGTTTAGGGTTAGGGTAGCTCATGCAGGGTTTAGGGCCGCTCAGACATGTAGAATAACAGCCTTGTGCGGCTCCTTTTTTACGAGTTTAGGGCCATTGCTTCACCGACTTTTGAAGTCATGGCACTACTAAGACCCTGCACAAAGCAATGAAACAGATTCCGAAAGCATTCAGCGCAGGATAGGTATTGTTAGGGGATCGAGGTTTGCGATTTGGGAGAGGTGATTACACTCCAAGCCTACATCCTGAAACATAAGCCCTGACCCTAAACTCTAAATTCTAAACCCCTATACCCTAAACCCTATTCCCCAGACGCTAAACCCTGAATCCTAAACCCTAATACCCTAAAGCCTAATACCCGAAACCAAAAGACCGACGTCTGCCATCAATTCCTAAGTGCCAGGCAATGCGAACCACCATCGCCTGCGCCACTACCTGCTATCAACGAGTTCAGGGTTTTGGGCTTTGGGCTTAGGGCGGGGTTCCTTGTTGGACTTCCCCTGTTTTTTGGGAAGGAATTGTCGCATACCACCCCAACAGGAACTACATATGAGCCTTAGAGTAGGGTCAGGGTTGTTACAGGTCTTACCTTAGCCGTGGAAGCTCTTCCTTTCTGGAGGTTGCGTCCTGCATGTCTAGGGTATATCCTCAAAAAAGTAGGACATCCATGGCCCCTGTACCGCAACCCTAATTCAGGGTGCAGGTCGGTGCTAGCTGTGGTTTTGCAGTAGCGTTTACCCTATGCTTCCCCAAAGCACGCGCAGCAATTGTTCTTCTTGTCCAAAGATGAAGTACTGAATTCTTGGGTACTTGGGCCCTTAGGGTTTAGGGTTTAGCCTGGGTTTGGAGGCTCACGGAGGTTTGCTTCCGCTGACCGGTGCATTTGGTTTATCTGGTCAGTGTTTTCGGTGCTTTTACTAAAGGAGCCTGCCCTCACCTAAAGCGACAGTGCTTTTCCCGAAGACTTATGATGTTTCCAAAGGCTGTGGCACTTCAACCTGAAAATCGAAACCACAGACCTGCGTGTGATTTTTCAATCCCTGCCTAAGGGCTGCAGCTTCTAGGTGGGTTCAGGGTTTTAGCGTGCTGAGATGGTAGGGATAGCGACAGCTTCCTCATCCTTCAACCTTAACCACTGAATCCTAAAACCCCAATTCCTGAACCCCAAACCCCTAAACCATAACATCCCAAACCTTAGGCCCTACAAATTAAAAATCCTGGATCTTGAGCCCCAAACTCTCTGGCCTCAGTGCCGAAGTAGCTTATCGAACTCTGAATCCTGAGCCCTCAGACCCCCAATCCTACAACCCTAAACCCACAGTTCCTAAAACGTACCCCCCCAGCAAACCCTAAAAGTCCATGTAGGTAGATGGTACGGTATGTACCTGGGCCCTAAAGCAGGTATATGGGAACCCCTTTGGGTCCTAAATGTATATTATATACCTGCATGGACCCTAAACCCTGAACCGTAAACCCTACACCCTACACTATATACCCTTAAAGTCCCCCTTAAGTAGATTTCATATGGCTCTGGGTAAATTGTAATAAGATCCCCATATACCCCATATTCTATCTACTTAAGGGGGTATAAGCAACAAAACATGTCCAGAAAGGCCAGGTCCGAATGTCGCTCCCACCCTGTCAACATGCCCACGTACAGCTTAGGGCTCATGGGGTTTAGGGTTTGGGATTTAGGGTTTAGGGCTCTGGGGTTTGGGGTTTAGGGTTCAAGGTTTAGGGAGCAGGGTTTAGGGTTTGGGGGGTTTAGGGTTTAGGATTCACTGTTCAGAGCTTAAGGCTTGCGGTCTACGATTTTGCGTTTAAAGCTCCGCGGCTCTTCGGATGAAACCTTCCATGGTACCCTAGAAGCCCAGGTGCCTATATATTGGGTTCCTGTCCCTAGGTCCCTATTTAAATTTATACTATCTAAATTAACCCAAGGACCTACTATATGGGTACCTGGGCTTCTATATGGGTATTTGGGCTTCTATGGGAAGGTGCTATTTACAGGCGAGCCTAAAGTAGGTAGAATTCACAGCGGGCTGGGAGAATCGTTTCAGGGTTGTTGGGGTAGGATTTCAGGTCTGGGGATTTTCGGGCTTAAGGTTTAAGACTGAGAGCTTCGGGTTTAGAGCTTACATCTTCAAATTTCAAAGTTTTAGTCTAGGGCTCGGCATGGGGGATTCCATGCAGGGCTTAGATGATGTGGAAAGGCCGCACAGGCATTAATACAACTTGCTCACGTATTCAGGGGATGAATGGGCACAGAGGGCTCTGCCCCTTCTCGATTCGGGCAAATGGTCCCCAATTTCTGAAACCCGTGCCCTCCCTCCCACAAACTAAAATCGATAAGCCCTGAGCCCTAAACTAGGCGCCTTTGAAAGGAACCTACAAAGACTATGATCCCTTGAAATGAGCCTTTCCGATAGTTTCCGGCTCGCTTTGGAAGGGTAACCCATAAACCCAAACCCTAAGTTCTAACCCTAAGCTCCCCTATTTCCATTCTCCCACTATAACCCCCAAAACTTTAACCTGCAGATTCCAAACCCTACACCCCCGGCTTCAAAGCCCTAAACCGAACCCTGTGTCTCCAAGGACACCAAAAAGTAGGGTTTTAGGACCCAAATACCACAATACTGTTGGTATTTGGGCCCAAAAACCCTATCATTTGGCTCCTTGGACCCGCAGGGAACCCTAAACCCTAATCCCTAAACCCGCGGCTTGAAAGCCCCAAACCACTGAACTCAACAACTCTTCAGCCAAACCCTGATATCCTAAGATTACAATGGGACCAGGGTTTAGAGTTTCAGGATTTCGGGTTTAGGGTTTGGGGTTCAGGGTTTACAAGGTAGTTTAGAATAAGTTCAGCTCCCAAGTTAAGGCAACTTCGGTACTACTCCCGGTTTAGGATTTAGGGTTTAGGCATTAGGGTTTAGGCCTTGAAGTTTAGGGTTTAGGGGGTTCAGGGGCTATAATGGGTTGAGGGTTTAGGGTTTATGGGCTTTGCTGGGGGGAAGGTTCGCGTTTTGGGGCCTGTGGTTTAGGATCTCACTGTGGGGGTCCAGGAGCCTTAGGGTAAACCCGACCACCTAAGCCGCCAAGCTTCGAGCACGACATCACATCCTGAGCTCCAGGCCGTAATCCCCAAATCAAATCCTAAGGCCTTATCAAGATCAACCCTTCCCAAACAAACTTGGAAGCTCATTCTGTCCTCCCTTCAAGGGTCGGTAGCCCAGGCCCAGACCCCTGATAAATAAACCCCTTCCTCTTGATAGGAATCCTAATATTTAGGCCCTTAAAAGAGTGTGGGTTTTTATTATTAATTAATAACCCTAAATTGTAGCTTCCATGTTTTTTCCATGATCCCTATATGATCCCTATGTTCCCCGCGTATTACTACATTACCCCTATAAGCCCTTACAAGGAGGGGGTGTATAAATCATGGGTTTACATTACCCTAGAAGCCCAGGTACCTATATATTGGGTTCCTGTCCTTAAGTCCCTATATAAATCTATACTATCTATAACCCAAGGACCTACTATATGGGTACCTGGGCTTCTAGGATTAGATCTTTGCAGGCCCCTAAACCCTAAACCCTAGACCCTAAACCCTAGACCCTAAACCCAAAACCCAAAACCCAAAACCCTAAACCCTAAACCCTGAAAACTTTTGAGTAAACCGTAGCCCTTGCAGATATTCATTCCACGCTGCCTTTGCTCAGCTCCGCTGGGCCTTCCTCCAAAGAAATGGAGGGTTCAGGTTTTAGGTTTAGGATT
>CAJNIZ010046481.1:26573-39736 GCA_905231905.1 Symbiodinium pilosum | reverse complement strand
TTCAGGGTTTACGGCTTAGGGCTTAGGGTTTAGGGTTCAGGGTGTAGGGCTTAGGGCTTAGGGTTTAGGGCAACGTTTTGCAACATCACCCTGTAAGCTACCTTCATCCTTCCTTCTGAAGCCTCGGAGTTCCGGACCCAAGACCACAGCCCTAAACTTGCTGGTGCTTGATGGAATAATGGGATATACTCCCTATATAATCCCCCAAAACTCTTATACTCCCTTACTACCTACAAACCCCCAGAAAGTAAATCTACACCCAAAAAATCCATACATAACCCCTATATTTCCCCTTTTGAAGGTACCCCGAACCCTAAACCCTAAACCCTTTTATCCCCCAAATCTCGAACTAGGAGACATGCGTGTCCAACACTGCTGTCTGCCCTTGCGGCACCAACTCCCAGCAGTGCCATGATCCTCATTGGGAAGCTTGGTCCCAAAACGACGACTTGAAAGGTTTAGAGGTTAGGGTTTAGGGGTTTAGGGTTTAGGGGTTTAGGGTTTTGGGTTTAGGGGTTTAGGGCCGTTTTGGGTTTAGGGTTTCAGGCTTCAGGTAATATCAACGGTAATATTATGTCCCAGTAATGGAGAATGACATGGGGAAGAGCTTGGACAATGACATGGACGCTACTATTTCGGCTTTAGGGTGTAGGGGTCCGTGTTTGAGGATAGTTCCCATACTATTTTGAATGGATGTGCGTAGGAAGCTACATGTGGATGTTGTAGAAGTCTCGAGTTAGCTGTTTGGGCAGATTTCTCAGGACTCTGGGGGGTTTTCTCTTCTATCATTGTATACTGTCCTTGATTTGGGGTCCCCTCAAGAGTGTGGCCAACTTGCAGTTTCGAGATTGCGGGGCTGCGTGATTACTGTACTGTCTCTGCAAATTGGATGCGACAGAAAGAACATGTCTTCGTGGCATGCCAGGCTGTGCCCCATTCTGGAAGCCAAACGCATCCGCAAAAGCCGTCCATCGAAGGATTACCACTACTGCTACCCCTTGGTGGACTACTGGACCAACAGTTCCTCATCTGCGGGAGAGGGTGTGATCTGCAGGCTCACGATTACGGCTAAGTGGTCAAATTGCATATGTGGTAGTGATTCATCTTTTTGTTGGGAATCCATTCACTGCAGATTACTTTCAACGATTTCTGGATATCCCTGTAATGAGGATCACAATGGAGGTATACTGGACAAAAGGCATCTGACTGGGAAGGTCTTGCAAAAGCACGCGAAAGCCGGAAACCCTCAATTCCATGATGCAGCCCTGGTACGTCCTCCTTGGAGGGTTGCCAGTCGTTGCATGTAGTAGTAGTAGTAGTAGTAGTAGCAGTAGTAGATGAAGATGTAGATTTCATGTAAGGTTTCCCATAGCTCCATACTTGTGGTACTTGGTCTACTCATGAAGCTCCAAGCCTGCCCGTTGATGAGGCACCATGCGCTGCCCAGTGTACTGCACTGATGAGCAGGATTATTGCTACAGCCCGAGCTCCCCGGCTGTCAGTGAATGAGCCATAGTGGTTCCTCCAGCAATGCCTATCTTCCTAGTGGCTAGTAGGGAATGAGTTGCTTTTGTTTTCGGATTCTATCTTGCCTTATTCGTTACTAACCACCAGTAAGCTTTTCAATCCTCCAGCGCGACTTTGAGTATCACTTAAGCAGTAAGGGGTTCCCAGGGTTTGTGAGGGAACCGCAGCAGCTTGAGAAATGCCCTTTCTGTTTGCGGTCTGGTTCCTGCAAATTGGCACTGTCGTTCCGCATTGGTGTGCCATGTTGTGCCAGCATCATCGTTGTCATGACTGCTTGAGACTGTTCAGTGACGGCTAATTTTTATTCTCGTGGACATGACGGTTTCATTACTGTACTTCTCCTTTTTCCTAGAAGATGATTGTTGTCATTCTCCAGACGGGTGAATGAGCCGATTGCTCTGAACTGAGATAGACCGTTTGGCTGACCACAGAGAAGAGCAAATGCTGCAAAAAGGACGCCTGACGCTTACCAATAACATCGTCCCAAATTTGGTGGTATAGGGCAGTTCAAATAGACCTCAATCAAATAGACCTCAACACAACATTGATGAGTATGCAGGTCCTCATTAACTTGCTGGCTGATGCCTCTGTTATATATACCCCAATAATGAAGAATCAAATGGAAAAGAACATGGAAAATAAAATGGAAACCCTATATAGGGACAATGGAAAAGAAAATGGAAACTACTATAATGGGTTATACAGGGGTTATATAGGGGTAATTATAATATAGGGATTATATTGGGATAATGGAAAATAAATGGGTCATGTTGGTGTTACATTCCAATGGTTTCTGACTGGAGGGTTCACCTGATGCAGGCTACGACGCCTCTGGAAACTGGCTCAGCACGGAGGAATCTTGTGCCACTGGGCAGCAGGTTTCTGCCTCAAGGATTTAGGGGTTTAGGGATTAGGGATTTAGGGTATAGGGTGGGCTCAAGGCTTCAATCCCCAAAATACATCCATAGCGATTTTTTTGTTGGCAGTCAGTGAGGAATGAGTTGAAGATTCATGTGGGCTTTGGGCCGGATTCGTTGCCCCAAAAACAATCACACCTGGGGTTATCCTACATACATATGGGTGGATGGCTTTATTGCAACACTTCTTCCCGACATAGTGGCAGGAGGAAGACTGACTAAGAAGGAACGGAACCGTAGTTCAGGGCAAATTATGGTTACTGGTGGTCAGGGAGGTATTAAATAGGAAATACAAAAGGATGATATTCCGTTTTTCCCTACTAAACACCAGTCAGTATAATGGCCGCCGACTTTACCTTAAATTCTGGTTTAGATACTACTTTGTTGCAAAGAGGCGTACTTTCAGGTTTCTCAAAGTACTCTATAAGAAGAGCCAGTGGTTGCAAAGGCAGAGAGTCTGTTTAGAGGAGTCTTGCGAAGAAAGTATAGTACCTATGCTGAGAGTAGTGATGGAAGTTACAACAGTATTGTCATCGTTGCTGTGGGGGGTCCTATTCGCGTCCGTCATCGTCGTCGCTGTCGCTGTCCTCCTCCTCCTCATCCACTTACTGGTTGCTACTAGGGAATAGGGGAAGATGTTGTTAAGGCACTACATAAGCACTATATTCCCTTATTCCCTACTAGCCACCAGTACGTCCTCTTCCTTTGCTGTCATGAGTTTGATGCAGCTGCATGAGGCCAGACTGCAACTGCATCGGTGCACGCAGTACTTCTGGAGAGCTCCCAGAATTTCAAAGTATTGTGCAGACCTGACCAGACTGTTTGATCACATCTTAGCAGGTGTATCATGTCGAGATTTTGTGACTGTTGTGGGCATCTTGCTGCTGCTGCTGCTGCTGCTGCGGCTGGATTCACGTGGAGTCCTTCAAAGTCCTTGTTATGCCCAATTTTGTATGTTCTGGGAGGGTGAAGCGATCAACCTATATATATATATATGCATATATATATATATGTATATCAAAGCAGCTGCTGTGCAGATGGCTAGGACATCAGTACTGCACAGCATGGGTCACTAAGCCGTAGAAATTCTTCAAGCCTTGCGAGGCCTACGCAGTCAATGGATAAGAACATGGGAATCTAACATGTAGGGTGCCGCGTTTAGGGCAGTTTAGGGAATGCAAGAGGGTGGAAGCAACCCTAAATCCCAGTGGACGTCTCCATTTTTCGTCCATGAGGATTGAGTGTTTGTATGTATGTATATATATATGTATAGGGGCTAGTACAACAGAGATGGCAAACCCAGGTCCCGAAGGGCACCCCGTGCCAATGCACCGGTCAGAACTCCTTCGCATGCGACTTCAACGATGCTCGGATGAAGTTTATAGTCTCTCTCAAGTAGATAGAATATGGGATGTATGGGAATCTTATTACAATATACCCAAAGCTATATTCTATCTACTTAAGAATTACGGCTGCGGGAATTCCTCAATAGAACTGCACACCTCGGTCATGACATGAGTTGTAGGCAGCAAGCATGGTCATTTGTTTTCAGTTCTCTAAACATCAAGTTGTCTAGGTAGACTACTACACCTGTACCATGTCATGTAAGGTGAAGGCCTTTGTTTGATCATGCATTCTGGGAAAGTCTCAGAATGAGGAGTTTACAACTTTGATAATTGTGGGGGTGCTCTGTCAGACAAACCATTTGCTTGCTTGGTTTCACCGGGGACGGGGCTTATCACAACAAACCAACCATGTGCAGGAATGGGGCTACAGCTGGCGTGAGTGCTTGCCGCTGGAAGGAGGTTCGCGCACGTTCTGATGACGATGTGGGTGATTACCTTGCTGGTTGTTGGTAGGGAAAGGAGGAATAAAACCTTATACTAGCCCCTATATGATAGAACTCCCAATGACATGATAGTTTCTATTTTCTGTTCCATTCCTTCACGCGGTACTCACAACCGCGAATTTATTCTAATCCCCTTCCAGCAATATGCTCCAACCCCCCATCAATAAACATGCCGCATGAGACATCTGGCACATCGGCAGACCTATCGCATATTGGGGTTCTGCAGTGGTTAATATTTGGGTGCGACAGTCCCCATTGTAGGCCTTCTATACAGCCAGTTGTTAATCCATCCCGCATGTCGCTTTCCAGTTGATTTTCCATGTGGCTCTCCATGATAAGCATTCATTTACCCAGACCCTCTAAAGGATCCAACAATTGGAACCCCCTAATAATCCCCTAGTTTCCCCCATGTAGTAATGGGTTCATATTGGGGGGGGAGTCCATTTTTTGGATCCTAAACCCTACACCCTAATCCCTAAACCCTATATATACCCCTATATAGACCCCTATAAACCCCTTTAAAGGGTTCCATTTTTTGGATCCTTTAGGGGGTCTGGGTAACTTGACCCGACTGGAGTTTGCTTTGCAGGCTTCTGCCCGCAGAACTGCCCAGAGGGCCAAGTGAGCTGCCCCGCCGTGGAGGCTGAAATTTAGTAGGAACCTAGCTTTCCTTTAAAGGGATATATAGGGGTAGTATATAGGGGTTATATAGGGTTATGTAGGGATAATGGAAAAGAAAATGGAAACTGCTATTTAGGGTTTAGGGTTTAGGGTGTAGACCCATGATTGATAAGCCCCCTCCTTTTGAGGGCCTTAATATTAGGATCCCTACTATGATCCCTATTAAGGGGAGGGGGTTCATTAATCAGGGGTTTGGGTTCCTTGGGGTGATGGTACTTCACGTGCCACATTTGCAACCCAAGGATGCAACCTGAAAAGGATCTAGGACCCCAAGGCTATCCTTGGGAGTTCTTGTATTCGTCCCGAAATGGGAGTACTAAACAATTGGGGGAAAATGTCCCAAATATTGTTCCCCAATTGTTTTGAACTTATCCCGCATAACATCTTAAGAGCCTGCAAGCCGCCGATCCCGGAGGCAGTCAGGCTCTCCCCCCCTTGTTCCCTCAGGGCAGCTCTACAGGGCCCTGGGGAAAAGCAGCAAAGATCCCCCACGGGAGAAAAGAAGAAGGATTTCACCCTTTTCTGTCTCAGACCATGCAGCACGCCACAAAAGGTCGGCGGACTTGCGTAATTTTTTAGACGGCATATACATGTATCCCCTAAACACACTCCTCATTTATTCCTGAGTCCCTAGACACCCTTGTTTCAAGCATCTTGGCATTGAAAGGACTACAAGCCGGATGGGTCCTGGCTCGGTCTCTTGGCTCAATTGAGGTCCTTGAAATGGGTTGTGAAGGTCAAGGGGTGAGGGTTGAGGTTTATACTTGGATTTCCATAACTATGGGGCCCCAATATAAGCACCAATATACTCTAATCATCGTTGTAGGCCTACTCAAAGGGACTTGAGATTTGTTTGAAAGAGTACGTACCTTTGTTTTTGTTTGTTTGTTTGTTTGCATGTTTGTATGTTTGTTTGTATGTCTGTATTATTTGTTTTCATCTTGTCTATACATGTAATGGCAACCCTTAGCTTTGAAACCAAGCAGACCTCTGCTGTGCCAGACAGTCACCTGAAGCAGTCAGCACGAGAACGTTGAATGCTGATGACTTTTGGCCGGCTTATGATATGCGGGAAATAGCCAACTGCTACCACCAACGATGAGCTGACATGAAGTCTGCGGATTTTGAAGCTGCTGGTTCATCCCGAGAATCTTTCCACCCCCAAATCCTTGCGTCAGTAGACCCTGTAACTCTAAACTCTGAGCTCCAAAAGTCACTAACCGCAACTCCCACCCGTGTCAGGCATTATCAGAAACTGTAAGGCGTGAACCCACATCCCGAAATTCTCAGGCTGGTCCGATCCGTCGTCCAGCTGTGCTGCCAACCTCGATGCTTGCCCCTGCGGTAAAGAGGCACCGTTCGCCAATCGCACGTGGGGTGTTCCTTTTCAAGGGCTTGAGGGTTTGTAGGGTTATAGGGTGCCCCTTTTGGGGGGCTTTGGGTTGAGGGTGCGTGAAGTGTTTCGATGGACATATCGCAAAGTTCGGGGCCTACGCGCCCCCAACAAGTATCGGCGTTTGGCAGTCGGTAACAGGGCATTCCCCCCCAACCTACATCCTGTAACCTGCTGCCAAAACCAAACAGTGAATCCTAAAGCCTAAGCCACATATCCCTATATATACGCATCTTTCATTTATGTAAATGAGGAATATATCCTTTATATCCCCATATATCCACATACATCCCATATATCCTCCAAATATTCCCCCCCGTGTGTCCCCATACATCTCTAGAGGCACTATATAAATCCCTTGTTTATCCCCGAACCCTAAAGCCTTACACCCCAAACCCTAGAACCCTAAACCCGGAATCCTAGAACCCTCAACCCTAGACCCTAGAACCCTCATCCCCATACCTTAACCCCGAACCCTAACACCCAACACCCCAAACCCTAGAACCCTAAACCTTAGAACCCTCAACCCTAAACCGGAACTCCTATACTCAAAGACTTTAAGTGTGTACCCTTAATGTTTGTACCCCTAGGCTTTGGGTCCCAAATGCCCTTATTAAGGGCCATGTTCCATGATTTAGGGTCCCAAAACCCAAGCCCAAGGGTACACACCTAGAACCCTAAACCCCTAAACCCCTAAACCCTAAAACCCTAAAGCCCTAAACCCTAGAATCCTAAACCCTAAAACCCTAAAGCCCTAAACCCTCAAACCCCCAAAATTCTAAACCTTAACCCCTAAACCCTCAACCCTAAAACCTCAAATCCTAGAACCCTAAACCTTGGGTTGGCCCCCACCCACTAACAGTGGTATATTAGGAATATATAAGGACCCTAATACAATTACCATTACCTCTTGTGGTCACTGTTAGTGGGTGGGGGCCCCACCTAACCTAAACCCTAAATAGTAGCTTCCATTTTATTTTCCATTATCCCATTAGAATCCCTATACTATACCCCTATATAACCCCTATATAACCCATTATAGTACTTTCCATTTTCTTTTCCATTATCCCTATATAGCCCCTATATTACCAAAGACGGGGCCAGGCCAAAAGCTGCCCAGGCTCCACCATCCAGTGCATCTTCAAGGCGTAGTGGGGGGACAAGGGCCCTCTTTTTCAAAGGGCTTGTAGGGGTTTAGGGTTTAGGATTTAGGGTTTAGGGTTTAGGATTTAGGGTTTAGGGTTTGTGGGGTTTAGGGTTTAGGGTTTGGGGTGTAGGGTTTAGGCGGGTGTAGGGGATATGTGGGGTCTAGGATTATGGTGGCTTTGAGGATATGTAGGGTTTAGGATGATGGTGGGATGTAGGGGATAATAAGGACTTAGGATTATGGTGGGATGTAGGGGATATGTAGGGTCTAGGATCATAGAGAGAAACGGGGTGGTATAGGGTTGCGGATTATAGGAGGCTGTAGCGCCAGCGCAGCTAGAACAGGGTTTTACTAGTTTTTACAGATTACAAGGAAATATCATTTCTTAAGGTTTTTGCCCAAAACCTACACCCTAACCTCCCAACAGAAGCCCATATTGGAGGTGGATTTCTTAGGGGATGACAAACGCTGCTGGACTGCCCTGTGAGGATTACAGGAATGTAGGCTGTCGGGATCATACCTTGGGGGTTACAGAGCTCCGCCCATTTCTTCCTAAACCCTGAACCCTAAACCATGAACTTAAGGTCCTGCTTTGGGGATCCTTTCCACCAGAAACAGTGCATTCCACCAGTAACATCCTACAGTCACTGTAGCCAGTTATCAATTTCGTTATAGATGACACTCCTGTTTCGGTTTCGGTTTTTGCGAGGACCCCTGGCTTTCTCATAAACAGCTTTGTAAGTTTCAGCAGTTCACCACCACGCCGAACATGGGAAAGAACCTCATTTTTTCGCGGTCCACGTGTACAGGAAAGAAGGCCTTTGACCTTGCCTTAGGACACTTACTAAAGCGTGGCCCCAAGCACGAGGAGCACCCCCGTGCCAAATATGGACCTTCGTGGTGACATCCAGCTGTAGGGTAAGAATCTGTGGTGTTCCATAGATCAACTTAATGCATGTTCACAATAAGTGCGAAGGAACAATGATAGGAAAAGTGGTCATCGGACACATGAATCCAATCTCTGCTTGAAGGATGAGGACTGCCCGGTCACCTGCAGTGCCAGTCAGAAGAAGTGCTCCCTGGTTGCAATGCGCAACCTATCGAAGGTTATTTTTGAAGATTGGTTTTGAGTTTTTTTGTTGCGTCCTTGCGTTGGCGAGCTTTGCAAGAGAGATCCTGATACTCGAGGTATACCTGTCGGGCTGCTAGGCTGATGACCCTGTGAGCTATGAACTGTGTACCTTAAGTAGACGACATCGAGCCGCACATCCGCCTGAAAGCTTGAACGGGAGAAGTTAGGTGGACCCCCCACCCTGTAATAGTGACTATAAGGGATACTAGGGATTATATTAGGGGATTATTAGGGTCCTCTTAAATTCCTATTATACCACTATAGGGTGGGGGGTCCTCCTATGGGAGAAGTGTCGTCTGCCTGTTTCGCGGCAGGCTATCTCACCGATTACACCTCCTCAGAGGAGTTTATCAGTGGGGAACCCAGAGGATCCCACAAGCACCTTTGGGCCTGGATGCCATCATATGAACTATAGTCTAAACTCCTTAAAGGGGGATATATAGGAGATTATATAGGGGACAACAATAGGGGTTATTAAGGGGGATACTAGGAGTCTAGACTAGGGGTCATATTTCTGCCGTCTGTTCTGATGAGCGCCAGGCTTCACTTGAGGAGAGAGGCGCAGGTGAACCAACAGCCAACAGCCTGCTGCACAGGTGACCGCGAGGTCTGCGTGGCCTCGAACGCAACATGCCCGTGCTTTGGCTCTTCTGCAGACTACAGTCTCCCATCAGTTCACATGGAATCTGCAAAGGGGCTCCTTGTAAACTACAGTCCAAAGCTGCCAAAATGTGTTTCAAGTTAGTTCAAGGGAGGGTGCAAGGTAAGGACATCGCATCAAGATTAGGATGTTGAAGCCTCCAATTCTTCCGTTTTTCGAGCCATAGGCAGACGGGTCTTTGAAGCGCGAGGTACTGCAGGTGTAGGCTTATGTAACACTGCTTGACGAGGCGACTGAGAACCGCAAAGTTCTGAGGTGTATGTGGCCATTGAAGATAGAGAGGCCGTCCCTGTACCCAGAATGTTGCAAATTTCGTTGCCAGGATCAGGATCCTCAACAGGTCTGTTCCCCCTGAGATTACCTAAGCGCCGCAGAACAAGTGATGTCCTCCTGAGTCATAGCTTGCTTTGGGCGAGCTCGCTGAGCGCGCGAGATCTCGGAAGATCAAAGGGCCCTCGCTAGCCTGAGGTGCGGCAAGAACACGCAACGCTGCCCTGGGTCCAACGCTTGCCTGCTGGCGCAGCTTTAGCCGCATATTCATGACTGATTGTCGTTGTCGTCAGCGGCGGCTGTGGTGGTGGCGGAGGTGATGGTGGTGCTTGTTGGTGCTCATCTTCTTGTGCTCCAGCTGTTGCTGCTGCTTCTGCTGGCGCCGCTGACGCCGCTGTTCGTAGAAATGATCATGACCGCGATAGCTCTTCTTGTGAAGGGTCTTTCTCCTTGGGAGTGTCTTTGGCTTCTTTTGCTGTCGATGAGTAGAATAGACTCCTGCATCCTCGATGTCAAGCTCGGCAGCAGGGGTTGGCCGCGAGGCTCAGGGTTTCCTGTGCACTACGTGCCTTGGTTTTTTCTCATTTCGGAGACTTGGTGCTACGCTACATGCCTCTGTAGCCCTTTATCTGAATTTAGTTGAAAGGAGATCATAATTTGAGAGTCTGCCTCTGTACGACTGGAGGCTGTCAAGCGCTGCAACTGGACCTAGCTGAACTGAATCGTCCTGCCTCACACAGCTTCCCAGAGGTGCCTATGCAGTGCACAACATGGGCCATCAAACCCGGCAACAACATGTATCTTAAGAACGATTGTTGGGCAGACGCTACGGAGCACAAAGAGTCTTGCAGGCGTGGCGCATGGTTCATGCTTTCTGAAACGTTGAACCTTGACTCTGGTATCACGGGTAGCACAGGGTTCCAGGTGAGCCAAACGACTACCAAGTACTCTAAGGCAAGGGATAATCCTTCATGTCAGTCTCTCTCAGTTTGTCGGTGCCCCTTTCACAAAATTTCGAGGTTCTTAGGCTTTTGGCGAGCGAGAGAACGATAAAGAACCACGGTTCGACGATTCGACGTTTTGCACGTGCTCAAGGTGCGTAAATCACCTTTACCCCCTACCCCGTCTGAACTGGTAGTTTCCCAAAATAAGGGGAACCCAGTACAGACCCCCAAAATGCTATGTTTAATCCATGGGGCCCCCCAAAAAGATACCCCTAGTTCTAGGAAACCCCCAACTGCCTTCAATGCCACGAAGGTCCAAGGCGGCCATCGTGTGCCCCTGCGGTGAGGCGGAGAGGCAGTGCGACGTGCTGGACTACACCCCAACAGGCCGGGCCTGGGAGGTAGTACTAGAAACATTAGGGTTTAGGGTTTAAGGTTTAGGGTTAATAATAGTTGTGGTAATAGTAACAATAAATAAATAAAAATAGTAGTAACACTAGTAATAGTTGGTGATAAACAGTAAGAATAAGAGTAATACGTAATCTACTGGACTACTCTACTGGAAAGCCAAATTCAAAAGGACATGGAACATGACGTGGAACTGGGATCGTGTAGGGGATTACAGGGCTGAATATAATTATCCCAGATGACATGGCTGGTCATTGAATTCCAAAGCATGAAATACGCAAGAACTTCTGGCAAGTCATGAGGCAGGTAGGCCTTCTCTCATGCCAACGGAGTGTCAAAAGGCACTCGTTGTGGTTGTGATACCTACCGTTCTCATCATTTCTGCTGTTGCTCATGTTCTTTTTTGTTTGCTTTCCGAGTTGTTATGCCATCAGCCTTGATGCAACAGCAGGCAAGAAAACAAACATCACGACGCAGTGCGTGAATCAGGGCATCAAGTGCCCCTGCGGCAAGAACACGCTGCTCGGTTGCCATATGGCTTGCCAGTCCTGAACAACATTGCGAAAGTTGCTCTGACCATGTGAGACCCGCTCGTCTGAAACAGCGTTGGATAAAAGTCTCCCGAGCCCGAGCAATGGCCCGAATATAGCCCACCACCTGCCAGCCCCCAACTACCAAGGCTGACGTGTGCAGATCCCAACGATGCTCTGCTGCATTTGAAAAGCTGAAGAACCCCATTAGCTGCCGCCCTTCCTGCTGCGTGTAACGCACCCCTAGCAGTAGCAGCTCATTTGCCAACTTGGCCTTTTTGTGTGGGTGGTAAATACTGAACCCCAGCCCCAACATCCGATTATGATGACTCAGTCCTGCATGGCAAGCCTAAATTGCAGGAGTGGTTTTTATCGTACCTAAGCCTTTACCTCATTCCCTTCTGAACCCTCAACTCTAAACCCTCACCCCGGCTTGTGTTGCGCAGCGAAGAGCAAGAACTATAGGATGCTGACGCAGACATCTGCATTCCGAAGTTCAGCGGCTGCTTACTTCAAGCTGAGGTTTGGGGTGTACCAAGAAGACCCAACTACCCTTTAGCAAGCCCATAAATTTAGGACCTATGTAGATTGTATTTATGGGTAGCTGTTGGGTCCAGGTAGGTTTGGGGTTTATGGTTTAGGGCCCTGCTCTTCGAAGACAGCCGGGAGGGGGCAGAGGATAGGATGTGATGTTCTGGGAGCTTCAAAATGGGGACTTTAATCCTCAAGGGCAGCTCCACAAATTCCATATATTCCTTATATACCCCTAGATTCCCTCAGAGGCGTCCTTTTTGAGATCCCCCTTGTCGAACTGGGAGGTTTGAGTAGTTGAGGAGGCTCAGGGAGTGTTAGTCCTCGGAAGCCTTGCCAAGAGGTGGATTTGAGAAGGTTTTCGAACGGTTTTCGTGAGGTTAGCTCTTATAGTTAGTAAGTCATTCTACCGAAAGTTTTGCGAAGTTTTTTGCAGTCGAGGTGGTTGTCTATAGGATGGCTTGACCTTTGTTCATGTATGTTTTTCTTGAGGTATCGGATGGGATGTGAGGTTGATGAAAGGATGTCGGGTTTTCGTGCAAATTTGGCGAGGTTAGCTCTAAATGAACAATACGCTTCTATACCAAGGAAGTAACATGGAAGGATGGAGTGATGGATGGGTGCATGTTCTTGGGTGCATGTATACATGGAGAGATGGACGGCTGAAATGATGTCAGATGTAGTGGTCCTCATTACCTGAGTGCTCCATAGCGTTCGTGACATCCATTCTCTACTTCGTTCCACAAGATATTAACAACTTTGCGGCCGAGACGTGATAGGCATACTCAGAAGCAGTGTTCCCGCGCAATCTTTTTGTACAGACGCTGAACGTCCTCTCAGCCCGAACGTGTTGTGGTGCTTCCAACACTAAACATTAAGGACTCCTGAGGGGCCGTGTGTAAGGGGGACCAATACGGGCTGTGTAAGACGCCTATCAGGCTCCCTTAAGGTTCTCTAAGATCCTCAAGAGGCTTCTGAATTTGGGGGGGCCATGAATGTAGTCCCTTAAGGGTTTACTTAAAGCAAGTCGCCTGTTCGAGCCTGGGCCTGAGTCTCTGCTCGAGGGGCCTATTCTGACCTGCAGGCTTTGAACATACCATAATATGCTATAATATACTTTCTATGCTATATTGTACTATAGTATATAACGTTATTTAAGGGCTGCCGCCGCTG
>CAJNIZ010046481.1:10346-26473 GCA_905231905.1 Symbiodinium pilosum | reverse complement strand
CGCAGAGCGGGGTCGGCGGATATTATATTGCACTGTATCAAATTATATCCCATTATATATACTATACTCTAATATACCATAATAGGTTATAAGGTATGTACAAATTCCAGCGAATCAAGGATGTGTCGAGGGATCAACAAAATCGTTCCGCTGAGCATTGGTGATAGATTGAAATCCTGCATGCGCGTGGTTGCCATCGTCCCTGGGTTCAGGGAAATGGGTGCAATTCAAGATGTTCAGGAACAACAGTATCCGCAGCAAATGAGCCATAGTCTTAATAGTTTCCCTCTTAATAACGCCTATAGTAGTCCCCGATATTAGACTACAGCTCGCATGTTTCTAAAAGTTGTCATCTTCAGCAAAAGAGAAAGGCAGTCCTAGCCTCCCATGACGACGGCAACGACCTCGGAATCGACGATCATGCTAGCGAGAACAATCGTAGTAGCATTTCGCAGCGCGATGCGGGGAAACTGCAATTTTTTTGATCAGGTTGATGACGAAGATTGTGATACCATGGCTGCCATTTTGCGGCAGTGGCATTGTGTACATTGAATGTGGTGGGCTGTAAGGCTCCGTGCTGAACAGCTGCCCCAAGCCCTGCACACCTGCACAGGACTCACCGCCTCTTGTTCCAAGGGCCCGGATCAATAATGCGCTCATTCTGACTATTTACTGTTTTAGCCGAAGGGGTGCTTGGAAGGGTATGTTTAGGTTGTGGGGTTTCAAGATTATTGGTGGGTGAAAAGTATTTTTTAGAGTGCCAACAGTCAGGAATGCAATAGGCTCTGCGGTAGCGAGGGCTTCCGCTGTAGCTTCTGAAGAATTTGCTTGACACTTTGGCAACACGGGGGGTATCACCTCCAGATGAGCACTGCTGACAATCTACTGTGGGTGCATGGGGAAGGTGTATTTTTACTGAGGAGTTGCATTCGGAGTCTTTGCTGTTTGCATCCAGGGTTGTGTCTGTGCGAGGGTGGTCTGACTCCACGGATTGTTGAGGGAAGTGTTGACAAATGCTGACAATCTCACCTGCGATAGTGGTGCAGCTGCTGGCTGCTAGAATTCGTTACTGGTCAGTGAGGCATGCTTCTCCTTGCAAGCGGATACTCCAATCCTTCCCTTCTTGCTTCTTGTGCTGCGGACGGGTTTCATTGTCACGAGGGGAAGTGGCCCTGGGCCTACCCAAAACATGTTCATTTTCACATTCCAGGGATTCGGTCCCTCGCAAGAGTTTGCAATTCCCTGCCTGCAACGTTTCCCGTCCTCCCTCCATGGCACAGGGAAACTCTACCTTTCCAGCCCGCTGAATGATCAAAAGATCTTTCGTGGCTCTTTTTGTGGGTGCCTTGTCCAGCCCAATAGGACCTACAAAAAACAGGCGAAAGTTGCCACTAGCGAAGATATGGGGTGCCTTAAAAGCACGTGCTGCAGAAAATGAGACCTTCCAGAAACCTGGAGATTAACCCTCATACCCCAAACCCTTGAACCCAAACGCTCAACTCTAGCCCTTAAACCCTCAATGCTTAAACCCTTGAACCCTAAACCCTTAAACCCTTAAATCCTTAAACCCTCAAACCCTAAACCCTTAAATCCTAAAACCCTCAAACCCTTAAGACACTCTTTGCAGGAAGCTGCAGGCAACGAGACCTGCATCCAGCCTCCTGGCTCGCCTTTACCTGGGCCAAATTGGGGGGCTTTCGGGTTTAGGGTTCAGGGGTTTAGGGTTCAGGGGTTTAGGGTTCAGGGGTTTTGGGTTTAGGGTTTAGGCTTCGCAGGAGTTATATAATGTAGACCCCTGATGGGCCAACATTGCCGTTGTATAGGGATAATGGAAAAGTAGAAACTACTATTTAGGGTTTAGGGTGTAGACCCCTGATTACCTCCCAGGTGAGCCATAGTGTAAACTCCTGAAACGGGGTTGTTTAGGGGATTAGATAGGTGATTACTATAGGGGGTTATTAACGGGGATGCTCGGGGTTTACTCTAGGGATATGTAGGGATACCTATCGGGACATCTAGGGCTTCAGCTTTTTAAAGGGCTCTATGTGGCGGACCTTCTCATTAAGGATCTCAGCATTCTCATCCAAAAGGGAACTCCAATTGTCGCACCCCCTCAGGCTGTTAGACTTGGCCCGCAACGGTGAAGAAGCATTGTCATAACTGCCTGCTGGCCACTCTTGGCAGCATTCTTGCTGCAATCCTCACATGATGTTCCTTGTTCTTATAGGCCCCCTTAAGTAGTAGATAGAATGTGGCTTTGGGTATGTTATAAAAAGATCCTCATATACCCCATATGCTATCTACTTATGGGGGACAATATCTCTCTAACTCGTCGAGTGTGTCAAGCCAGATAGAGATCCTCTTGGTACAGCCGTATCTCGCAGCAGCAGCAGCATTTGTTTCAGATTGTTCAGAGCCTGGGGCATGGGTATGTGGATGTTGGGAGCAACAAAGCGGTTTTGGTTGAGTGCTGTGGAGTCAAAATGCTACTGGGAGTCCTTCTTAGAGCTGTCTTGAGAAGTGCTGAGGACGTCTTGGTAGTGGGGTCCTTCAGCTACTATTTGAGTCCCATCTGGCGCTCTTTTTTTTGCCTGCGTTGTGAGCCAATACCATATTATATTGTATTGTACTGTATTATATTCTATTCTATTATGCTGTATTATACTATATCATACTTATACTTATACTTATATTATTTTAGATGATATCACAGTATACTATAGCATACCTCATGGAATAGAGGAAGCGAGTTGGTTGGCTCACAACACTTTGCCTGGTGGCCTGAAGTAAAAGCTTGCAACAGTGGGACATGAGAGATGGCGCAGGGCACTTAATTTAGCTCTTCCACTTACTGTAAGGGAAGAGATTCCTATAATATATTCCCTTATTCCCTGCTATAAACCCCAATACATACACCACTACAATATTGTAGTTTCCCTTTTCTTTTCCATTATCCCTATATAATCCCAATATATTCCCTTATAGCCTACACGAAGACCTTGGCATGGGTGGCCAAGGACTCACCTGACTGAAACTGGTGACTTCCTGTCTGAGACGATCAGCCACTCGGAAAGCCATGTCCATATCTTTACATGGGGGTTTCCCAAAATTAGGGGTGCCCTTTTGGGGGTCCCCATAATAAGGACTATAGTATTTTGGGGTCTATATTGGGGTCCCCTTATTTTGGGAAACTACCATATTTATATAGTATAGAGGGTGTAGGGTGGTCATATTGTATGTACCAAGGGCCGGCCTAAACCCTAAACCCTAAACTCTAAACCCTAACCCCTAAGGGCCGAAAGGGTTCCCATATTGCGCAAGGCCGGCTTGGAAGTTTACGGGTAGACACATCTGGGCTCATCATTTGGATCACTGCAAGTCGATAGCCTGACGTACAAGTAGCCATGAATCTTCAACTATATTAGGTCAGCTTTTGGATACTTTCGGTATCAGCCTGCCCTATCCGTAGCCTCTCACGCAGGCTACCCACAATAATCTCCGGAGAGGTTGATCAGAAGTTCTTCAGGACCTCTGATGAACAAGCATCAGTAATGTGGATCCTTCACGCTCTTATGGGAACTGCTCGACCTCTTGGACAAAACCTCCTGGAACCTGTGCTGCCTTGATAACCTTTCAGTCAAGGCTGTGTGTCTCCGGCCAACTGCCTGGCTGGGCAGAACATGCAGAAGTGTCACAGCCTCAGGTCGACAAGCATCTGGACGTCGGGATCAGGGTCTCAGATTTCGGATCTCAGAGCTACAGCAGCCGTGAGATTGTTGACAGGGCCTTCCAAACTTGTGTGACAAAGGTTGGTGGTGTACAGCCGTTTGCCCACTGCGGCAGGGTGTTTCAGCACTGCTTTCGAAATCCCTTGAATTTGCCCAGGCTCCAAGCGCCGCAGGGGGTTCACTATGATGTAAAGATGTAGGAAGCATGCACCAGGTTCAGTTTGCCGCGCACTTAACGATGAAATTGAATAGTTTCAATGGTTTCAGGCACCAAGAAGCACTGCTCATCACAACTGCCATTTTTGGCATGATAACGAGCTGTCAGTACTGTTGCCGTTTCCGTCAGTGCGGTAGTGTCAAAGCGCTCCGAGTTCTGAATCCGGCTATCCCACGCAGACTCAAGAAAAATGGCCCTAACTCTTGGGCATCACGATCCGAACCGCAAACCCGAACCCCAAACGGCTACTCCATATTAGCTCTGGTTTCCACATAACCTGCCAGAGCCCACCTGTTGTAAGGTCCTGTCGTGATCGTTTCTAGAGTCTTTAGATTAGAGGCCCTGCCCCACTCAAAAAGTTGTGGTTTGAATCAATTCTAGGGCCTCCTAAGACAATCGGGTTCTAGTTCTTGGAATTTGGACAAGAGGCTTCCCAAAATCGGAGTTCCCTTTTTGGGGGTACCCATGGTACGGATTTCAGTATACAGGTGTATATGAGGGTTCCCCCCATGTCTGGAAACTCCCAGAAATTTTACGCCCCAAGGTCCCAGCGGCGCCCATATTCCCACCTGGAAGCAGTGCAAGGACAGCCCCGGGTTGCTTCCAGTAGGGTTTAGGGTTTAGGGTTAGATTTGGGGCTTAAGGCTTGCATCGGGTCTGGGTCTAGCTTTGCGATGTTTTTCCGCGTGTCTTCCATTATTTCGTGGAAGGGGATGGCTTCGCAGAAGGGTCTCGGAAGGTGCAGCTAAAAACGACTAGGAATCAATCTATACGATCAGATGGCTCAGAAGGCTGTGAGTATGGTGGTTGTAGGGTTGAGAGATTCTCAATATTGGGCCTGGTATGGGAGAAGTACCTCAGAGGGAGGAGTTGCTGGAATGAAACACGAGCATTAACAGCAAGACACATGGCGTAGGTCGGTTTTCGAAACTCGGGACGGGAAGGTTCGCGGAAGGCAACAATGTGCAAGATGTAAAAACAATTGAGGATGGTCTGGGCCGCGGAAAGTCGCGCAAGGGCTTCGCGGAAAAGATTTTTTCACTTCATAAGAATTGAAATGGAATGCAAACCACGGCTCAAATGGGTTCCCATAGCAAGGCCAGTACAGTTTTAAGCTTGGAAAATTGCCGATCTCGCAAATGTCTGCGCATAATCTCTTTTGAATGGTGCGGTCGTAGCCAAGAAGATGTTTTGGTGGCTTGTTTTGGTAAGTCTGGTATTTGCAACGATACTTCTCAAGCCATGGGCGTCCAAGACCAACCGGGAGCCAGCCAGCATGTGGCCCCAGAGGCGCCAACACCCCCTAAACCCGAAACCTAAACCTTAATAAACCCCTAAAAGGGATCCCTAATCCTATTTACACATACCATCCAATCTGAGGTCGCCCCTCCTTAAGCTACAAGGGTCTCCATTTAGGGTCCCTCCTAAAGCCTTGCTTCTGTATATTGGGGTACAAAAAAGGTAGTGCCCCTAGTTGCGGAACTGTCAGCTTGTTCTGCAACAACCTGCTTCTCAATTCTTCTGTGTCATCAGCACCTCTGGATCTTGTAAGACGGCTTAACCATCATGCATGACAAGCCCAACATCACAGTACAAGGGACCCCCCCTTCCTGTGCCATTTTGCCAAAAAGATGCTCTGAAGATTGGTGCCCACTTGTTGCCGCATCCCCGGTTGGAATACCAGAATAGAAATCCGTTTGAGCAATCATGACACAAACCTCGTCCACGCGCCAGGAGGGGTTGTTACTACTGCAGGCATGAACCATGAAGTGACGGGAAGAAGGGTGGCGCCTTTCTTTGGCTTCTACTGCGCTTATGCCGGGACAAGGCCCTAAACCCTAAGCCCCAAACACTAAACCAAGCAGGATCTGTACGGTGTGGCCGGTAGCAATGCCTCTGCCGTGAGCAGTGGTGAGAAGCAGACCTCCACTGTGTTGCTTGAATACAGGGGTTGTTCTGGACATATTGGGGTTTTATGGGGATTATAGGGTACATTGGGGTTGTATAGGGATAATGGAAAAGAAAATGGAAACTACTATAATGGGTTATATAGGGGTTATATAGGGGTTATATAGGGTTTAATATGGGGGTATATGGGTGGTTGTCAAAATTATGGTCCCTTTTTGGGTCCGTATTATAATACGGCACATAATATTTAGGGTACCCGAAAAGGGACTATAATTTTGACAACCACCCAAATGCCCAATGTAGACAATATTGGCAGACTTTGCGCCCAACGCTGGTATTCTTCGGCTACCTGGATCCCTAAGGTTACATTGGGGCTTTTGTAGGGGTTTCCGAGTACTGGGTGTTCCTTTTTACCTATCAAGAGGATTGTGTAACTTGGGGGTTCTACACTGGGTCTCCCTATGCTTGGAAACCCGTTCAGGGTTGAGGGGGATATATTGGGGAAACGTAGTTCCAGGGGTCCAAGCGCAGATGTTCAACCCAAAACAGTTTCATTGAATAATGTTGAACGTCACGGCGATGAGCAAAGCAAAGGTGAATACTCCGCACTTGATACATTGATGCTCCTACTATTGGCAGGCATAAAGTACTTGTGGGCCCAGCAAGGGGTTTGGGGTGTATGGGTCCCCGATGGCAATAACTCACATTTTGACTACAGTACGATTATGGCATATGGCGACAATCAGGTCAAACATGCTGCATGATAGAGGGTCTGAAAGGGAGAATATAGAGAGACGCACAATCACGCTTAGCCGGCTTAGCCTACACGAGGACCGCCTGCAACTGAGGAGGTAGTTGTTGAGGAAAGGACAGCGGTGACGTGCGTGCGCAAGCCAGAGATGAGTTTCTAAGAGGCAGGCCCAGTCTCGAGAGGCAGGCGGCATGAAAAGGACAAGAAGCAGAACAAACACCCAATAATAGGGTTTGAGGGCCCAAATGCTATGATATCAATGACATTTGGGCCCTAAATCCGTCTTAAACCCAAAGCCCACGAAGCAAGGTTCCTGACCCTGGGCTCGTCGCAGCCCCAGACTGTCTTACCTGGGTAGGCCCCTGGGATATTTAATATTTTCCCGAATGGCTTTAATAAGGGACCCTATATAGTAACATTTTTCAAAGGGCTTTAGGGGCCAACCCAGTTACTTGTAGTTGGGTTTGCAGTTCCGGTCCGTTTTGCATCTGTAAGGATCTAGTCCGCTGACGGCACACAGGAAATGGGGAACAGGAGTAAGTGGTGGCAGGGATCCATACACTCAAAGCATGGAAACTTCAAAAGTACGGGGCGCCTTTCCAAGCAGATTGGCTTCAGGGGCCATTGTAACTTCGCTGCAGCTTGGAAAACTAGGTCGAGCGTAACCCAATGGTCAGGAACATTGGACCACCCACAGGGCCATAGCGGTGCCGTGGGATTCATGATACAAGTTTTGTACACACTCTAGTAGCTCCTTCAAGTTAAGTGTCCAATGTCCTTCCGTCCTTATGATGTATGTATGAAATATTGGCAGTAGGTCAAGCGCGAATATGTCAGGGCGGTCCGTACGGAACATAAGAGAAATCGGAAGCCCAAATTTGCGCATCATCCGACACCTTTCTCAAACCCCTATGCGCATGTACACCCTTTCCGAAGCCAAGTGGAGACCTTCAGGACAGGAGCCAATGCCCTGGATGCGCTCGAGACTGCCCGTATCGCAGTCAATGGCGAGCTGTATCTGCCAAAGGGGTGACTCGGAGGAAGTCAATGGACCTAAGGGTGCGGTGATTGAGGCTTTAGGGCAGTTTAGCGTCGCGGACAAGCAGCCGCAACCCAGGTCTTGCTATTGGGGTTATATTGGGACTATAGTATATTGGGGATATATTGGGGTGTATATTGGGGACATATTGGGATAATGGAAACTACTATTAGGTTTGAACCTGCACTAGAGAGAGCCCATAGTTTTGGCAGAGACGTCAGACCCCATGACACGCCAAATGATTTCCTCAGCTTGGTCGAAGAGGTTATTCAGTTGCCTGCCATGCTGACCAAGCGAGCCTGCCTGGAGACATTGCCCCAAAAAGCGATTTAAATTTAGACCCGATTTTTTCTGCTTGTTGTTTGCATTCTGCTGGTTCTTACTACACAGTCTAGGGTTTAGGGTTACTACGCATTGAAGGATCCAGACTGATGCGAAGCTGAAGACCGGCGCCAGTGCTCCTGGTGGACGACGGCTTTCCCGCCAGCTGCAGAGCTCGGGAGCTGTGCTGACGAAACCTGGCTTGCACGAAGAAGGGCTGTGACCTCCTTGTATGAAGTCTATGGGATAATGGAAAAGAAAATGGAAACTACTATAATATATTGGGCTTATATTGGGAGAGTGGAAAAGAAAATGGAAACTACTATATTATGTTAGTCTTATATTGGGATAGTGCAGAAAATCATGGAAACTACTATAGGTTATGTGGGGGTGACGCAGGAACTTCGCGGATCTATGGCATGTAGAGCAGTGTTCTGCATCTGCTGCTGCGAGGTCGGGCCCACCTAGGCAGCAAGGCAGCCAAGCGCCGTAAAACCTTCATGCGGGTAGTATTGTTTATCAAAGACTTTAAGTTTGTACCCTTAATGTTTGTACCCCTAAGTTTTGGGTCCCAAATACTCTTATTGAGGGCCAAAGTCCATGGTTTAGGGACCCAAAACCCAAGGGTACAAACCCTAAGGGTCCAAAGGAAAACTCCCTGAGTTGAGGTGGACCCCCCACTCAGTAATAGTGACTATAAGGGATAATAGGGAATATATTAGGGTCCTCTTATATTCTTACTATACCACCATTACAGGGTGGGGGGGTCCTCCTAAAGTATTGTATTTGGAGGTATTATGGTACGCAATATAGAGTAAGATTATTTCCTCCTTTTGGGGTATAGTATCTTGTATAAGGAATATAATCTTACTAGGTCCAACCACCCAAAAAGAAGATTACTCATGTTGGGCAGAGTGCTATAATCTCTGTGACTGGCATTGAAAAAGCTTGCCACATTTTCCTTATGTCTCAGTGATCGTGTGAATATTGATAGTGCAGTCACAGCCCAGACCTCCGAACTGTCGGGTTTAGGGTTTCGGGTTTCAAGCCCTAAACCCTAAACCCTAAGGGTCGCTTCAAAGGGACATAAGGATTTTAATTTTAGTAGGCCCCGATTCTTGGAGTCTGCGCTACGAAAACGCCAAGCTGAGCCCCGAAGCCACCCTGGATCATAAAAGATGAGACTGAAGCCACACATCTTTCGTACCTATAGCCCTAATTCCAATCACCTACAGGTTTAGGGGTTACACCCATTAATTTGTGGGTAATTGCTACTAACTGCAGGTAAATGGGGTCACAGATAGTTACAGGTAAGCCGCACTTTGCGACCTGAATTGCATGCAAGGTTCGAGATCAGCAACAAGGGTGGGCGGCTCAGTGAGATGCGATCATCGCCTTGTTTATTGGTTCTCCCTAGGGAGTAAAGGAATATATTATATAGGACTACATAGGGATTATAGTCCCATATCCCCTACTAAGAACCAATAAGCTTGTATGGGCCGAAAAATTTCAGGGAGTCGGCCGGCCCTGAGTCGTCGTCTCCCACTGCTCCATCTTTCGGTGGGTTCACAGCTAGCACACCTGTCATCAATAAAGACGAACCAAGGAAAGTTTCAGAACGTAGGGATGTTAGAGTACGCGGTGAAATCCTGATAGGTGCCAGTTCCGTCTCTCCATCCAGCATTGCGGAGGAGCTCAAGAAGCAGGCCGCTGGTTTGGTTTTAGTTTCTGTTCTTTTGGGAGGAGGGGCACATGCACCAACTCCATTATCATGAATACCTTTGTTCTAGACATGGGTGAACTTTCGGAATGGTCGGCGGTTAATGGCGCTCCTTGCGACAAGGCCTGCGCGTTAAACCGTTTTGGATGGAACCCAGGTGGAAACTGCAATGTTGTTGCCTTCATAGTACATGCGCATCCTCTTCTTTGAACGCTCTGGAATGAAGCACCTGAAAGTACCGGGCATGGAACATGCAGCACGCTAAATCGGAGTTGCGTGAGATTTTGTTGAATATGAGCCGTAGGCTCAACTCCTAGTATCCCCCTAAATTAATCGCTGCGAGACACCTCTGCAGGATCTCCTTTAATTTTGGACTACGAAGAAACAGGCTCCCTGACACGAGATGGGTTCTAGGTGGGAAGGTTTGAGGAACACCGCAAATGGATTTGATAGGGTTTATATGGGGATTTATGTAGGGTTTAGGGGATGTATAACCCCAATGGTGGGAAATCAAAGGGACAAGAACATGGAAACTGGGATTCTGTAGATGTATAGGGCGTAATGCCAGGTAGGAAAACACTCAAGTCATGACCAGTTTAGAACCCCTATCTTACTGGTTCCTAGCAGGGAATAAGTGAGTATGTCATAATTATATTCCCTTATTCCCCGCTAAAAACCAGTAAGTTATCATGGCACATAGTATCGCCCTATAGCTGTTGTTATAGGCATAACTGGTGTTTCGTAAGATAGCTACCAGGGATGGGCCAGAAGCTTTCCTTAGGTTCAACCGTGTATGACCACCTCTCGGCATCCGGCGGGGAAAAAAACAAAACGCGACATGCACGGTCTTGAGGCCCTGAAATTGCTGGCAGGCGCAGTGAATCTGAAAGCCGGTGAAGTATTGTTTCGACTCGTTTTTGGACACCGTCGGCACTATCTGCATTTTCATGGCAGTACGTACCGTCTCTTTTTGGGTTCTACTGTCATTTCATTATCGTTGGCAGGTGTTCAGTGGCGAAAACTGATGATACAATTGTATCATATCATCCCATTGTTGCTTCTTGGGTTTTTGCCCCGCCGGATACCTAACTCTCCTCGTCCTGAAGACGAGGTTCAGAGCCTTTGGCCACAAGCCCCTCAACTCCAACATCCCTATACTGAGTCCTTCCATGCCGCCTCCCTCATTGGGGTACTATTAGGGTTATATTAGGGTCATAGTGGGGTGAGATTATTCTTCATCAAGTCCTAAACTCTAAACCCTAAACCGTATTTGCTCAGATGATCATCCCAGAGGTTCATGTCTGGCTCTTTCCCGAGGTTAAGAGCGGAAGCGCCGGAGTCTCCAATGCTTCCGGGTTGCAGTTAAGGAACTTAAATTAAGTTACCATACTGGGTATATATAGTAAATAATAGGGTTTCCCCAATATAGTAACTTAATTTAAGCTCCTTAACAGCAACCCAGGCTTTGAGCAATGTGGGAAAAGTGGACGCCAAGGCCAGCGATACAAATGTTGTGCGTCTCTAGGACGCCCGAGGATTTGGGCTGGGATTTTGTTGGGGATTCACGCGGATTACAGCAGCGTTGATCTGGGCCCCTGGTTTTCTTACTGGTTCTCAGTAGGGAATAAGGGAATATCATCAGCCCCTGTATATCCCACGTATGTTCCTTCGTTCGTTGCTAAGGACCAGCAAGGTTAATGAGGACCCCCGGTACAGGGTTCCTGCTAGTTTTCTACGAGCACCGAGGACCGCTGGGGCATTGGTGGTATGATTTGGGTACTGACCCCACTCTGTAACAGTTGGGTACTATTCATAACATAGCTGTATATAGCCCTTATTATGATTCCTAATATAGACCCTAAACCCCTGAACCCTAGACTGTTACAGGGTGGGGGCAGTACCCAAGGTCTGATGGCTCTTTTTCGAAGCGCAAGGCGGTTGTAGGGGGCGAGTCCTGTTCAGCTGGCCATGATACTTGCCGTCTTCAAGGTGAGCTGCTTAGAATGAAGATGATCCTTATTATTGCATTATTATTGCTATTATGACTAGTGATATTACTATGATGATCATTCCTGTCATAACTACTACTATCCTATCAAGGGGCCATGACTGGGGGGCGTGGCTGTGACCGTGGGGTTGGCTGGTTTATGCTTCAGGGGCCCGATCCGGGATTGAATTGAATCTTGCCCCCCCAATCTTCTCTGGCCTATGGTTGGTGTTCTGCATTAGTCAATGAGCACACTCTAGACCCCCCAGCGGTGCAAGATAAGTGCAAAGGCAGTAAGCTGTATGGAAACAGGGATCGACATGAACCTCGCCAAAAGTTGTTGCTCTGCACCAGAATTTCTCGAAATGCCACCCGTAGATATTGTGTGCGTAGAGCTATGTGTTGGAGCTTAGTGCGTTTTGTCGTAGGGTTCAAGAGTGCCCGGTTTCCGCGAGGCCGGCGTGGGCGTGGCAACTGAGAAGAAGATACACAGCTGAGCTCAGAGGGGTTAATTAAGGTTCTGGGGTCCTTCTGTGATACTTGCAGATAAGGTGTGTGGGCGTGAACATCGGGGCAACTGCAAGCCAATGGCCCAGGTCTCATAACATTCTAGCTCTCTAGGGCTGTAGATTTTGAACTTGAGGTTTTGGGATTGAAGCAACAGATCCAACCCGATGAGCCCGGTTTCCATTCCATATTCCATGTTCTTGTCCACGTTGCTCTCCACTCTTAGGCATGGACAGTTGTTCTTGGTGGAAGAGTCATCTAGCTTCTTATTGGGATCGCGATGTGACAGCCAAGCCTGCGAAAACCCTGGAACCAGTCGAAGCGTCTAGTAGCTTAAAAGCCCCTCAAGCAAGAGCCGTGGCTCAGGACCATCACCACACGTGCAGAGACAGTGCAGCAGCAGAAGGCCGTTGCTGGCCTCTGATATGACGGGCGTAATTTGACGATGATTCTAGGGGCCGTTGCATAGTACCATAGTACCGGCAGAAATAGTCGTCTTTCGAAGTTTGTAGGGTCTTCATGTCCGCAAGGCGGCAGTGCTTTCTCACTGGCTATCTGTGCTCAGATTGCGGGAGGACTGCGCTGTCAGAGAACCCCATTTTTGTGTTCATGAAGAAGCATTGTACTTCTACTACCTTCTACTGGAATCAAAAGGATGGCTGGTTACTGTTTCAGACTGTTTCCATTTGTTTTGTGGATGCCACGAGATATCCAGGGTGCACGCAGGATGAACCCGAATTTTCAGAACAACCAAAGAGCATGGGCTATGTTGACTTCTTGTAGAAGCGTCTTCAGAACCCAAATGGCCCTAGCATTTTGATGCCGCCCATCTGTCTGAGGGACAATTGACATTGAAGCATCAAGGCTTGAATCCTTTGCCACTAGCGCGGCACACTTCCAGTATATACCTTTGCTTGAAAGTTGTACAAGTTGGGTACTGCCCCCACTCGGTAACAGTTGGATAATACATATACTATGGTTATATACGTATAGCCCTTAATAGGACCCCTAATATAGACTGCTACTGGGGGGGGGGCAGTACCCAATGTACAAGAGGCAAAGGAAAACCGGGGTTCCAGCCTCTTAAAACTGAGCAAGTGGAAGCCACGAACTCTGTCCCACGCACCGCCCGAGCACTGCTAAGGCTATCGCCGCGCCTCGGTTGAGAATTTATGCCGTAACAATCAGGGTTGCTGTCAAGGAACTTAAACTAAGTTACCATAATGGGTATGTATATATATATATATAGTAAATAATCGGGTTTCCCCAATATAGTAACTTAAATTAAGTTCCTTAACAGCAACCCAGACAATCAGGGCTTCAGATCAGGACGGATAGCCATACCCTTGTTTTGTGCCAAGGCCTCTTGTCAGTCTAAGGGATTGGTCCAATTCCATGGATTGCAAATATTAATAATAGTAGTAATAATAATAATAGTAATACTAAGAATAGTAAAAATATATTAATAACAGCAATAATATTAATAGTAATAATAATAGTCAGGTCGTACGTGTTGTCAATGGTTATGAGTAGAAGAGCCAGTACGAAGCATATTCGTCATTATCGCACAAAGAGGAATAAGTTTCATGCTTACACCTATCGGCGTATGCAGTTACTGGCCGGAGCGCTTGTGGTAAGGTCTTCGTCTAGCTGCTCAGGTTAAAGGATCCCTCTTTTGGACGTAGCCTGACGTTAACTGACATGGAGGTTCAGACATGCGCGCCAGGTGTAAGTTTGCAACTTGCTCCTCATCTCCACACTCCTATCGGACAGTTTTAGACTGCAGCTGGAAGCTCGGAAACTTATCGAGATAGGCGTATTCTTGGGGCCCTTGTCGAGGGATGACTGTACAAGGACTTGACTAGAGGGGTCCTTGTCAAAGGTTATGCAGGGTATGATTTCAGGAATTCCCGTGCAAGGGAACCTACCCATATGCGTGCAGCTTTACATGTGCCTTGCTCTATAACAGGACAGCATTTTTGATAGGTGCAGTGCAACATGGAGAGCTCAATAGCTTGTGCCGAGGATCACCCCATATGCGACATGCAGATCAGCGAGGAACATACTCCTATCTGGCTTCCCAAGAAAAAACGTTCGCTTCCTCTTGTCCTCTTCTACTACAATTGCTACCATCACTACGACAGACATAATCTGAAGCACAGCTCATCCGAGGGCATCCCGACCATCACGACGCCAACAACCACTCCAGGACCTGCTGCTTGTCTCAAATCGGGGTTTCCGAAATCAGGGTTCCTGCGCCAGGGCTTCTCGTTCCCGTATGGCTACTGAACAGAGATGAGGGGTCACCGCATATGACCCTCCTTGCCTTCTCTAACTTGATGCCCATGACAAGGACTCCACAGGGGGAGCTCCATGTTTGAGAACTCCAGACCGTATGTGTTTTCAATGCCGCCGCTATCAAGGCAAAACAGTCTGCGGAGTTCGCGGGTTCTGCTAGTGTGGTCAGGATGCCTGTAGGTCGTTGTGGAAGTTGACTTCTGGAGATGCAGGTCTGTTCGCAGTGCGGGTCCGGCTTAAAAGACCACGTGGGGTGACGCGCAATGCATGGAATCACTACCCATGGCCAGAAGTGGAAAAAGGAGCGGAATTTGTTGATCAGCTCCGCGACCCTTTCTGGTTGCCCCTGACCTGTCAAGTTTTACACCTGCTCGAGCTCAGGCACCCACAACCGTCACCACCACGACCACGGAGGGCGGACGTGGTAACCCGACCACCACCACAACTACTGCTGGAAGAGGAGGTCGTGATGAAACCACAGCAAGCACCACCCAAGGAAGAGGAAGTCGTGACACCACAGCCAGCACCACCGCCACCACCCAGGGCTCCACAAGCGCCACGACCACCCCAGCAACAACAACGACAACGACCGTGGCTTGTCTGCAACCTTGGGTATAGTCCCCCCTTAAGTAGCTAGAATATGGGGTTATATAGGGATTTGGGGTTTAGGGTTTAGGGTTTATAGTCCCCCTTAAGCTTTGCAAGAGATCCAGGGCCTCTTAGAAGGCCTCTGGAGGAGCCAAGCTAGGTGCCATGCCCCTGGGTGCGAGCCCTGAAATTTCAAGGATCTTAACGATATCGTCTATGAGGGTTTAGGGTTTTGGGACCCTAAACCCCTAAACCCTAGTGGAGAATGTCATATGATGTGCATCAAGGGGAGATTGTTGACTTGCGTGAGCTTGGCTGCTGGTAATGAAGTGCAAGGTATCGAATAGCTCCCATAGCTGTAAGGCATGGGGCGTGGGCTGAGAGCCCAGGAGCCTGAGCTCTCACGGTTTGGAGAAACCTCGTGTAGCCATGGGTCCCACTCCAACTTAGTGGTTCGCTTCTGACTTGTCTTCAAGCAGTATGCATCGGTGGCAAGCTCAAACATCAAACTCACTTTACAACCTTCGTTAAACAGTGTGGTCCAAAGCCCGCAACAAGCTTTGCACGCGATTTCACAATGCATCCGAAACGCGGCTTTCAACGTGCATTGTTTAAGTTACTCATAGCTAGCTGAGGAAGACAGAACTCAGTGGCAGTTTTGAAGTCTATGGCCAACATGGATACGTCAAGCCAATACCAAAAGACATTGTTTTCAGGTGTCGTTGTGATGCGCTCCTTGATTCTGTGCCTTTCAAACCTCACTTGTCCAGAGGCAGATGCAAGCACTACCACAAGCACTCAGGCGGGTCTCGGTGACTAGAGAGATGTGTTCGACAATCAGCCTCACATCAGCCTTACATCAGGATTGAAAACCTCTTTTTAGTTTTCATGGCCACGAGCATTTCGCCCATCACTGCTGTGCTTGCTGAAGCTAGGTGTGGCAAAACAGTTGTTGAGCACAGGAAGGCCATTGACGGAACGGGGGCATCTGCAACCCTATAGTCGCCCTTGAGTAGATAGAATTTGGGTGTACTATAATATGAGATCCCCATATACCCCATAT